>BJCN01317590.1:0-15735 GCA_018326445.1 Flaveria brownii
TTATTCAGAGGCTATTTTTCGGTCTGACATGCTCGAACCAAACATCATGCCTGACCGAATCAGATATATATGTCTGAATGGGATCATTAAGACCCAACCAAACAACCCCTAAATGCTCTTAGACGTCCAACATTTAAAAACCTTGAAAATAAGATAAAAACAGATATAGTCAAGGTTACTGACACATTAGTTGTGACGTTAATATTCATGAAACCTAATTCTCTATATATAACATTTTGATAACATGATACCTTTTATGAACATATTTTAAGTTGAACCATACATGTTGCAAGCTAGAGAAAGATGTCACATTATATGTCCTACAATACAATTGACATATTTCGGTAACTATAGTTAGCTAGGTTTGAAGGTAAAGATGTCACATTATATGTCCTACAATTGACATATTTCGGTAACTATAGTTAGCTGGGATTGAAGGTTTCAGACTTTAGCCACTTATGTTCTTCCAACTACAAAGATTGCACGCTTTAACTTTCAGTAGTTTTGTAAATTTTTCATCTCTCTTTTTCATCAAAAGAAATCTCCGGTTCTCTTAAATAGAAATAGATTAACTAATTTTATTTTTACATTTTTTCTCATGAAAAATATAAATTACAATGAATTTCATCAATATATTGATGGGGATGACAAAGTGAATGGATGAATAAATGATTTGTTTTTAGCATAGGCTAGATCGCTAGAACGAGTTGGATACTTGGAATGGATAATTTAGCCCATAAACAAATTTTAGTTTTTGTTTATAAACAATTAATATACAAAACTATATTATAGTAGCAATAATGTACCTTTTTGACTAAATCAATTAAAGGTGATACATGCCTTAAAGTATGTATTGTAAGAATTTTAGTTTATTAAAACACATATTTTTAATATGTTTTCCAGATAAAATATTAATACATCACTTTAGTTATTTCTTCTATTCATAAAATAGATTGAGATGCAACCTTCGTGTATAACAATTCAGTAGAAAAATGTAATATGTGTTTTAAAGAACTTATTACGTTATCATTAAAGTAACGAAAATGATAACCATAGTTAACAACCATCTTTTAGGTAGTAAGCAATCAATAAAAAAACTTTTTAAATACTTAATGATTGATAATTTAAACCTAGCTTCATTAGGTAGTTAATTATTATAATTACATATTATACTTTGGAAAAAATCTAATATAAGTTAGCTATTATAGTTCAAAGATATGGTTAGCTCTCAATACCAATAATTTGAAAATTTGAAAAATAAAAATATAAAAAAATATGAAAGAGAAGAAGCATGGGAACGTCCGCCGAATCCATTAAATATGTGTTGGATGATGAATGATTAATTTCGTGTGTGATGATGAATAGAATGTGTTGCCAACTTATTTAATTTTATACTTGTATTATATTTTATTTTTATTTTACTTTTTAATTTTATTTTGTGATTATATGTGAAAAAGAATTATAATGATATGGTCACATGAAGCACATAATCAAACCCTACCACCATTATGACTATGTGGGGGACTTCTTCATCCTATAAGTTCATTCCCTTTTTCACAAATAATACAAAAAGGGCCCCTTCACTATTCCCAAACCTACACTTTTGACCACTTCAATTCCACACTTTATCTGTCAACCTATGTCATCTTTTGAATCATAGTATCTTGTGTCTCTATTCTCATCTTCTACGTCTTATAATCATCATAGGGAGAGCGTTTGTTTGTACATATATGTATATGTATACACAAGCGCACACACTAAGAAGCTGTTTGGTGGCATATGAATCAGTCCCTTAATGGTTCAGATGTCTGAATGGTTCAGCACTTAATGGTTTGGATTGTTTGTTTCGCGAGCAAATGTCTGAATGGTTAAGACATTTGCCTCTGAATGGTTAAACATTATACTAATGTTGAATGGTTAATACCTCTTATCTGAATTGGTCAGACATTTGACTTTGAATAGTTAAACGATATACTAGCTATTAATGGTTCAGATATCTTAATGGTTCAACACTTAATAGTTCAAAGCTCTTACTGATTCAACACTTAATGATTCAGAAATTACCAAATAACCCCTAAGACACACACATATATATGATGCAAGTACAATGTTATGAATTATGACCTACAATTACTCGTTTGTATTTGTTGTGTTGATCATTTTTAAGTTGAAGATCTCGTATATAATTTTTTCTAGCGTTGGTTTGGTGTAAGAATATCACATGTTATGCAAATAATTTTTAAAGAGTTAAAAGAATATTTTTTTACAACGAATTCACACACTCAGTAAATTTACTTTTATATTTATACTGGCTAGTTGTTTACGACGGCACTTGAACTTTCACCATTTGCTAGGGGCACCACAATAAGTTGATACTTTATATCATTGAACTAAATACTCTATGATGTCAAATGAACTATTCTCTATATAACTCTTTAACATTTTGTAAGGGAGACGTCATTTTGTTAGACATGCATGTAACATGATGAATATTTAGAAAAAGATGGGCAAATATATTGCGTAGGTTCATACTGAAAAAAAAAAGAGTAATACGGTCATTACATATTTTTGTTATCATCTGAATCGTATTAAAAATGAATATTAAAATGACGATTTGACGAGGAGAGTGTTTTTGGATTTATAAAATCCTGAGGAGGCTTTTATAAAGTAAAACAAAATACATAGTATAATCACTTTAATAAGGGTTATGCAACGTAAAATATAAACTAGTAACATAAAAATAAATTTAATGTAACTAACTACTTACTAAAAAACATATTTTAATCCATAAATTATTTAGTTTGTTGGGATGATATAAATCAATGTGGGTGTTAATTAGTTTAGATTTTTGTTTATAATTTACTTAATAAAATGAACCAATAATCATCTAATACGGCCACGTGGATTCTTCTTCCTCGATCTCCATAGTTCATTCACTTCATCGCTCTTCAACCTAAATCTAAATTATTATTTTTATGATTGGCAACTTTATTAAATGAAAATGAAGTGTTATAATTAGGATAGGCATCATTAACATGAATAAAAAGTTTATTTATTCATTTGTTTAAGTACATTGAATTAGTATACAGGTAGATTCTTTCATGACGTCTATTTGACCGCATTAAATTTGGTTGATTTGAAAGAAAAAAATAGTAATCAAAATCAAATTGTTTGCTTAAAAATATAACATAATAAAATAACATTTAATTTATTATTTTTTGATATTCTAGTTTCAAACAACCTAAATGGTGCATTTTGATGAAATGCAATCCAAAAATAGCGAACCATTTTTTTCACTATTTTAATTAAAGGGTTTAGAATTTGTAATATGACTCGGTTGTTTATCAACTTCTATATCTTTACTGGTTTAGGAGTTGACACCATATGATTTTCCAAAGTGGAGGTCATGTGGTTTAGGAGAAGGTACCCTATGACTTTCCAAAGTGAAGGTCATGGGTTGGAGTCTCACTAGGTGCAATATGCTCCAACTGGGCCAAGGGTTTTACCACAGTGTGCGGTGGTGGGTTTCCCTTGTAATGGTAGGCGAGCCGGGTCACCAGCGTTGTCTGTGTTTACGGGCGTGGGTGATCTTTCGCCAATGGGTTTACTCGGGTGACCGGGCTTAAAAATTATCCGTTGGCCGTTCAAAAAAAATATCTTTACTTGATGGCAGAGCCTAACGGTTAGTAATCCAGAAATAGCAAACCGTTTCTTTAACTATTGTAATTAAAGGGTTTAGACTTCGTAATATGACTCGATTGTTTATCAACTTCTATATCTTTACTTGACGGTAGAGCCTAATGGGTTTAAGTGTTTGACTAAAAATCATTTTTAAAATTTGTATTTAAATACATCCATATTAACTTGAGTATGTAGTTGTTTACCTAAAAATCTAGCTTTATTAGATTAAAACACTACAATTAATCGACACTAAACTCAGTTTATTTTGAATCCAAGTTATATTTGGAGTGACACATGCATCCTATGTTTGTAGTAGTGAGTGAAGGATGATGATCAATTCTCGATGTCATACTAATTAACACACATCTTATTCGTAGCTAATCTGCATTGACTAAGACCTCAATGCTTAATTAACATGGTATTCGTTTATGGTTATTTATATCCATAAACGTTGTTTCTACTCATGAACATTGTTTCTACTCATGAACATTCATTTATGTTTGTGTATAGAATAAACAAACAAATGCAAAAAAAAATCTTTTCCTTAACAAACGAATATTCACACAAAATTTTCATTCTATTAATACACACGCGAACCATTCATTAACTGGTTAAAATCTTAACAAACAAACACGATCAAACGCCCGCTATATATTCGGTTCGCATACAACCCTACAAATACCCTTAAAAGTAAAAAAAAAACACAATAAAATATATAAAAAAAGATCTAGATGATTGCTTTTGCTTAACAAGTCTTTAAGTCAAGGTAATATGTGATGACTCACCAATGAGTTGCACTCGTGCACACAAAACGTACGTGCGTATATATTTTCATTTCATCTCACTCATAATAATATTCAACTCACCACTGCAACCATAAGCCACCCTAAACCACCACTAATGGACTTCACATTCACCACCACCCTCCGATCAACCACCGCCACCGCACCGGTGCTCCTCTCCGCCGCCGCTGCCGTCATCTTCTTCACCATACTCTTCATCAACAGCCGCCGTAAACCGCCACCGTCACCGGCCGTAGTCAACAGAATCCTCTCCGGAACCACCGGATGGCCGTTCATCGGCGAAACCCTAGACTTCATCTCCTGCGGTTACACCGATCGTCCTCAATCGTTCATCGATAAACGCCGTCGTTTGTAAGTATTTCATATCATCTGATGTAAGCAGTCTTACCTTACACTTTATGCAAGAAACTGTTTCTCACAGCTAAAACCACCTTTGACCTCAAGGTTATAAAACAGCAACCCGTAAAGTACTTTACCAGTTGCTGTAAGCCCACCCTCACTGTCTCTGAGCTGTTAATCGATTTTGTGTTCATCATCTTCGTTCTGATCGATTCGATGTCAAATTCGAGACCTAAATATCATCTTCTTCACAGGTATGGTAAGGTGTTCAAATCGCATTTGTTCGGGAGCCCTACGATCGTGTCGACTGATGCTGAAGTGAGCAAAATCGTGTTGCAAAGTGACGCTAAGAGTTTCGTGCCTTCGTATCCGAAATCGTTGACGGAGTTGATGGGAGAATCGTCGATTTTGAGGATCAACGGAAGCTTTCACCGGAGAATTCATGGGCTTATCGGTGCGTTCTTCAAGTCTTCATACCTTAAAGCACAAGTAACTTCTGAGATGAGGAAACTTGTGCTGCAATCTATGGATAATTGGAGTGAAGATCGTGTTGTTTACATTGAAGATGAAACTAAACATGTATGATCTCTCTCTCTATCTCTCTACCAAAAAGATTATTCTTTTAACGGTGTCGAACTGTCGATCGATGTTTTTTTTTTCTTTAAAATTACTTTAAGTTATAGCATGTGTGGGTTTAAATTCAGGACCTACTCTTTAAAATCATCGAAGATGTTTATTTGGTAAAGATTTTACTGGAAACGATTCGATACAACAAATTTTGTTTGATTATTTTTGGTAAACTATAACATATATCTCTCTAGTTAAATTCTTTTAAAACTATAACATTATTATTATTATTATATATTTTGCTTTTGAAAAGTTGACAACATAAATAAAAATCAATATATTCTCTAATTTTCACAACGGTAGGAAATTTAACCTAATTTTAATACATTAAAGCCATTCAACATGTAAAAGATACACGAAAAAGTCATTAAAGTAAATTTTGTATTATATTTAAAATGCATGTAATTTTAAATCTTTCTGTTTAATTGTAGTTGATTAACTCTTAAATTGTTTAAATTAAGTTCTTTTGTTAAAATTAGTTTTGAATTTATCTTTATGATAAAAGTCATTTTAAAAAAATTAAAATTGTTTACGTTTTAAAGAAGTTTACAGACCAATATGTAATGTATAGTTCATTATTTTTTTTCATGTGTTTTTTTGTTACATTTTAACATGTTAAATTTGGTTGATAATCTTTTTGTAAAATATAAGTATATTATTTATTATAAACTTAATCCTATTTTTATTAAATCAATTGGTCTTTTTTCTTATAACGTTAATTAAGGAAAAAATTGAAATTATCAACTTCTAATTATATATGTGTTCAATTTGATAAAGAACTAAAAATCTTTCTGCGTTTTCAACTTTAAATAACATAACTTTGACCTAACTCGTCCCATGTTTTTCTTATTATACAATAACTATTGTTTACCAAAAAACAAAAGCAAGTTGCTTCATTTGACCATGTTTAATTATTGTTCCCTTTGCAAACAATTATGATACTTCCATTGATGCTTATTTAAAATTTTCATATTTGTTTAGATTCAAATTTGTCGTATTATCTTTATAAAATATATATTTTACAAAGTTTTATTATCTTTTATTTAAAAGTAAATAAAAGCACTGTTAATGCATTGAAATTTTGTGCCACTTATAGATATTTTGTTTATGCATGCTTGGATATGTTATACATTTGCATTCAACCCAAAATTACATTTGTCAAACAGAGATTAGCGCAACAAGGGCTTAATCATCATTTTTCTTAATAAACAACTTGATTAGTTGATTTAATTAATTAATGAATTTGTATTGCTAGTTTAGTATAATTAGCCCATATAGCGAACCTGTTTGATAGAGTTCAATAGGCATGAAGTAGTTTGATGTGTGCAAGTTGGGGTTTACGTATTTGTATTTAAATCATTGATCACTTATTATTATATTTTTAATATATATAGCCTACGAGTGATATTCAATTGAGAACCATAAATTTGTAAAAAACCAAAAAGAATCACATTAACTATTTTTATTATATAAATATATTAAAATACTTGTAATTTTACTACTTTTAAGATAGATTTTTAAAAATCGTGATATCTATAGTCTTTTGATAATGTGCATATATGAATATTTTATAGTTTTTCTGAAAGATTTAAAGAGAGAGGTGATAAAATGAAAGAAACGATCAAAAAATAGAATCAAATCATCATCTTTTAATATTATCATTTTTATCAAGGTGTTATGTACATTGCTTACGTGATTCTTAGTAATTCTTTACATATTTGTGGTTCTCAATAGAATGTTTCCCTATAGTCTATAATTATTAAAGACGGATGATTTTCTTGTAATAAGTTTCGTAGGTATATGCATATCGGAAAATTATAGTAAAATTACACATGTAGAGATATTTAATTATTTATCATGTACTAACACAAAAGAAGTGTTTCATGTCAACTATTTTGGCCATTTGTGAGAAGAAAAAACAAAATTGCAAAACCAAAAAGTAGTTTGTTCGGGTGTCTAATTGTAGGGAAAAGGGATTTAAGCAAAGAACATGTTATAAAAGTAAATGTAACTTTTGATTTTTCTCAAAACTTTTATGATATAAAGCAATTACAACCCTTATTATTGGTTGCATAATCATTCTATTTTAATAATTTTGTCTTCAAATTTCACCACCATATGGTCCATGTTACTAATCATATGTTCCCAATCTCCTCTGCATGTCGCTGTTACAAATTTCCAATTTCTACAGTTGTTTTTTTCATAATATTCATGCATTAAAATTTAAAACAGTATGCAGCTTTCTATCCATCAAGTGATTATTATTAAAACTTAAACCAATCGATTGGTTAATTTATTATCTATTGTTATGTTAGATCGCGTTTCAAGTACTAGCCAAAGCTTTGATCGGTTTGGATCCGGGTGAAGATATGGAGTTTTTGAGGGTACATTTCCAAAATTTCATCGCGGGTCTCATGTCATTGCCAGTAAAACTACCTGGAACTCAACTTCATCGATCGTTACAAGCCAAGAAAAAGATGGTGAAATTAATCATGAAGATTATAGCGGATAAAAGGATACACCACGTTGCTAGTTCACCAGATCCAAAGGATGTGGCTGACGTGTTACTTAAGGATAAGAGCGAAAAACTAACAGATGAATTAATATCCGATAACATGATTGATTTGATGATTCCAGGAGAGGATTCTGTCCCTTTACTTATAACTTTAGCTGTCAAATATTTATCGGATTGTCCCAAAGCTCTCCATCAGCTTAAGGTACTCGCAAGTCGCATCTTTAGTAACTAAATTATTATGTTGTATAACATTAATCACACAGTAATAATGTTTACGTGTTGTTGTACTGTATTCCTAATCTTTAGCATGCTACATGTTGCATGAACCTAGTAATTAAGGTGACATGCTTGATTAGTGGTGTTGTATAGTATTTAATTAATCCACTCTTAGGAGTTGTGGTGATTAATGTTGATCGACATATATAGTTTATCTCTAATAGTCATTTTTATAATTACCCACTTCACTGTTTACTTGTGGTGATGATTAGGAGGAGAATTTGGAGCTGAAAAGGCGTAAAAAGGACCTCGGATGTGTGATGTGTTGGGATGATTACCTATCGTTGCCATTTACACAAAATGTAAGTTAAAACTGACTCGCTCGAGCTATATGACTAACTAAAACATGCACAACACTAATTACTGGTGATAATTAAACTAAACAGGTGATTACAGAAACCCTAAGATTAGGGAATATAATAATGGGAGTGATTAGAAAGGCTATGAAGGATGTGGAGATCAAAGGGTACCTAATACCTAAAGGATGGTGTGTGTTAACTCATTTCAGATCAGTTCACCTAGATGATGATCATTATGAGTCTCCTCACCAGTTCAACCCATGGAGATGGCAGGTAATCGCGCATGCGCGCACTTGATGTAGTATATTACTTTATTATCAGTGACAGAACCAGAGGTTATTAGTCAGGGGTAATCATAAAGTTCTCTTCTTTATTAATCACGACTAAGAGGTTTAATTTAACTCGTATTTTTTGAAAACATCTGACGAATTCTAATGACTGGGGTCAGTAATGTCAATTATTATTAAACTTTTTAAAGTATGAATCTTTTGTGATAAACAGAAGAGAGATATGAGCAGTGGTAGCAACACTAGTTTCACTCCTTTTGGAGGAGGGCTTAGGCTATGTCCTGGGCTTGATTTGGCTAGACTAGAAGCTTCAATATTCCTCCATCACTTTGTTACCGGCTTCAGGTAATTATCAACACACGTCAAGGGTAAAATAGTAATTTCATCACTTACGTCAACTCGTCTAATTTCCATACTACAAGAAACAACCTTATATTCTTTTACTTGTTATTTTAAACTATATATACATGATAAGAGTACCAATACACCATCATGCAATTAAACTAATGACTTTATTATAAAAAAAATCCACTTCATAACTACAAATCTTCAAAACTTAACCGTTAAACAGACAAACCAGTTATATATACCGGCCAGCCCGTCCACCCAACCTGACTTGTTTGGTTTATTTGTTGTTACTTGAGATCATAGTTAGCGGTTCGACCTATAAATTTTCTCATATATAACCGCGTGAATCAAACCAAACCATTAACATACCTATATCTATATTTACTTGTAGCACTAATTTATGTCGGCATGCATGCAAATGCAGGTGGGTAGCTGAGGATGACACCATAATCAACTTTCCAACAGTAAGAATGAAGAACAGAATGCCAATTTGGGTCAAAAGAGAGAATTACAGAGGGTAGGGTGGGGTGGGTAGGGGGTATGATTGAAGAATGTTTTATGGGTCCTTTTGTCTAAAGAAAAAGAAAAGCTGGATGATGAACCACACCACACGTGTGGGTGGCCATGACATGAAATGCTGATACATTTGTCCAAACTTTGAACTCACCCACACGTGCATGTTAAAAAGGTCACAAGTGGAAGACAGATAATTGATAGGAATGTACCTTTCATGTAAAAATTGATTAGGGTTGATTAATAATTTTGCATTGTTTGATTTTTAAAGTTTAGAGTTAATTATTAGGGATTGTTAAAGGGTGCCAGCTAGTGAAGTATAACGTTTATCAATGTCATACATATATAAGTGTATACAAACGTTAGAGTTGTATGTTTTTTTGTTACCAATATTTATGAACTAGTTATTAGATGAAACATTTTGATATGGATACTTGTTGTTGGAAGCATCACCTAGCAATCACTTAGATTGATAAAAAGTCGCATATTTGAATTTGATTTTAACTTGTAGATGGTTAGCCGAAATAACCTTCTGTACTAACTGAAGGTTGGTGGCAACTTTGGTTTTGGTAACAATTGATGTTGGTATAAACTAATTATTAATAGCAACTTATCATTAGTAGCAACTTGATTAGTTAGTAGCAAAACTAATTAGTGGGAAAGATGATCTGTAGTAACCTGTTAGTGATAGGCCGGCAAGCCTTCAATAGCAACAAAGTTACTAATGACAGTGTTTCTACTAATATAACTATCGACAGTTGATGGTTATGATACTTATCACCACCAATTGAGATGAATTTACATGAAAAGTTGTAATGGTAATTTGTTGCATTGATTCGACTAGAGGTGTTCATAAAGATCCTGAGTTATTAGAAACTTCAAACATCCCAATACAAAGAACTAAACCAAATATGACCATGCAAAGCCAGATAATTTCAACATGAGCAACAACAAGTCCTATTTAAAACGCAAGCACGATTTATCGGTATTTGGGCATTCAAATATTCATTCACAATATGAACCGGCATCCGAAATTTTTGATAAAGGACAGATTTGGTCTCATTTCTAACATGTTTTAGCATAAAATTATACACTATTTTTGGAAGAACCTTTCTGTCTTATCTGATTGTGAATTTTCATATACAAGTGAAATACTTTTACCTAAAAGAGTAACTCCTGTATTTAAAAAACCATTTAACATACACAAATCAAAATATCAATACATTTAATGCTAGTCATCACTTGGAGTTCGTTAGAACACTTACAATACTAAAAGAGTAAATCAAAATATCACTAAATTTAGAGACTATTTATATTACAAGTTTATCAAATAAATAACAAGCTTTGTCTTGGTAACAAATCACATCTATATATCTATATCTTCTTACTCTAATAAAAAGGTATCTTGGGATGACACATGACAACACCACAATCATTCTCACAAAAACCTTCCCCGCCTCTCTCTCTCTTATTAAATAATTACCTTGATTAGTAATAATATTATTTTAACATTTTTTCAGATTTAATAAATTAATAAAGAAATCTATTTATTAATGTTATTTCTAAATAAATATTTTTTTATAAAATAATAAATTTATTAAAGCATAAGACTTTTTTAAAAATACGAAATATTTTAAAATTGGTATTTTTAAAAAGTTAATTTTTTTAAAACCAAAAATAATTAAATATGGAAGTTATAATAGAAAAATTTTTAAAAATTACCTTTTTATACAGTTTGTTTTAGGATAAAATATTTATTTCTTTTTGAAAAAAATTAAAAACAAATTTTTAAAAAGTTAATATCACTATTTTATTACTTATAGTCATTTCTAATACATAATTTCAGTCATATCATATCTTAAAATATTATTTTATAATTAATAAAATTTATTATATTAAATTTTTATTTTATTCAACCGTGTAATACACGGGTTTACTATAGCTAGTACAATAATAAAAGAGTAACTTGGGGAACACTTACCACATTTCTAGGTCACTTAAGTTTGTTTTTCTCGTCTCTCTCATCTTAAAAAATATAATTTAAAAAATTTAAATAATATTAAATCTTTTTTAGATTAATTTTTTTTAATTAAGAAATATGTATTTTTATTAATGTTATTTTTAGAAAAAAAAAATAAAAATAAGAATTTTTCTAAAACATCAAACTTTTTTAAAATATGAAATATTTTTAAAATTGATGTTTCAAAAAGTAATTTTTTTATAAAATAAAAAAATTAAAATTAGGAGTTATAATAAGAAATTTTAAAAATGATATTTTTTAATACGGTTTGTTTTGAAAAATATGTTTATTTTTTTTTGAAAAAAGGTTTAAAAATAAAAGTTTAAAAAACTTGATATCATTATATTATTACTTATAGTTATTACTCATACGTAATTTTGATCATATCTTATTTTAGAATATCGTTTTATACTTCATAATTTTTATTATATTTAATATTTTATTTTTTAACCCGTGCAATACACGGGTTTACTAAAGTTAATATTAAATAAAAAACAATCAACAAATAATCATAGATATTATGAGCATTCATAGCCCGATCCGACCCTTTCAAATTTTAAACAAGATAGTTTTCTATGGTTGTACGCTTTGCTATGACAATAAACAAATGTAAAGGTCAGTCTTTATCAATAGTCTGTTTGTAATTAAAAGAGTCTGTATTTAAACATGGTCAGCTTTATTTCACCTTGTCACAAGTCAAAAGTAGAGATGGATTGAAATTCTTATCTTTTGATAATGATGGTAAACCTATTAATGTTACTGCACATGTAGTTTACAAGAAGGTCTTTGCTCATTTGTGACTTTATGATCGTAAGTTGTCATATCTTATTTAATATATAATGCACTTGGTTTTATTTATGTTTTTATGTTATTTAATAATTTATTCCCCCTCTCGTGTAATACACGGTAACTAAAGCTAGTTAATATATATAGTAAAATAATGAAAGATCATTTGTGCAATTTGATTTTTGATGACGTAAGTATGTAGGTAAGCACAAATAATTCGGTATTGGGGACACTAAAGGGCCCATTTAATTTAAAGTAACATAATGTTGGAAGATCATTTATAATCAATAGTTTGATTTGAGTTGATAGGGTTATGTGTCACAAACCTAGATATCCTCCTCTCTACCCCCTCCCCAAATAATCAAAACACATCAACTTTATATTAGGGATATTAATTGGATGTATCTTTAACTTATTTCGTTTAATTTTGAGTTTAACTTTTCCAAAAGTGAATTTGAATTAAAATTCAAAAAAACTGATTTGAATGCATCTTTAACTAATTTAGTTTGATTTTGAGTTTAATTTTTTTTTAAAGTGACGGTTAATAAAAATTTTAAAAACCGACTCAAATTTGAAATTTAAACTCCACTGTCATTCTAGAGAGAAAAAATAATTAAAAATGTAAATAAAAGAATCAACGCCCAAAATTTTGAAATACATTTTTTGAAGGAATTCAGGCCCATATATCTCCAAAACATTACATAGATAAGACGCTAATACCAAATAATAATCACATGTTATAACTCATTTAACATGTAGTACTAGATTCTAGAAAATATTCAACGTGACCCATTAATAATATGGTGAAAGATAAACTTATTTAACAACCGAACATTCACCAAAACACACATGACACAATAGAATGTATAATTCAATCATTACGATAAAACAAACCCTACAGATAAGACTCTATATCACAACACACCATTTGATCCATCGAGAAAACTTTCCAAATATTGGATAATCACGTCACATAGTCTCACTTCGTTGACAGGCTCTCAAGACTTGATCACATCCACCTTAAGTTACAAAATCCTGCCAACATACTAGCATAAAGATCACTAACAACAACTAAAAAAATCATGTTTCTATGATAAGTTGCATATACTTAGATATAGTTTTTGTAACCAAATATCTTTAAAAACAATTCCCAAGAAGACACTCACCCATTGGTTCGAATTAGAAACTAGCTTATAGGAGGAAAGAAACAAATTGAATTGGCTTGAGGTAGAAACCAGATAAGAAAACCAGCTTGGAAAGAAATTAATTCTTTATTTATTTTTAACTAAGTTTAGTAACCGTTTTAAATAAATAAAATATTAAAACAATGAAAATTCATTAATTATAAAATGATATTGTAAGATATGATTGAAATTAAGTATGAATAAGAACTATAAGTAATAAAACGACGATATTAATTTTTAATTTTTTTGTTTTTTTTAAAGTAAACATTTTGTTTCAAAACAAACTGCTTAGAAAAATATCATTTTTTAAAAAAAATTTTTATTGTAACTCTTAATTTTCATGATTTTTTGTTTATAAATTTATACTTCTTAAAATACCAATTATATAATATTTCATATTTTTTAAAAAGTTTAATGATTTAAAAAAATTCTTATTTTGTAAAAACTTGTTTATTTAGAAATAACATTAATAATTAGATCTCTTTCTTAGTTTATTAAAGAAGTATTTGTAATCTTAAAAAAACTAAATAATATTATTAGTCATAAATGTACTTATTTAATAGGAGAGAAAAATAAAAAAAATTGATAAGATGAAATGTGATGTTGCCAGATGTCTCACTTAGTTATTCTTTTATTAGAATAAAAAGATTTTAAAATTTAAAAAAAACACGGTAATTTTTAAGCTTAAAACAATAAACAAACAATTTCTAATTGAAAATGGGCACCGTTGTCGTCGGAGTTTGGAGTTTCTCGTTGTCGATGTTGTTGCATAGTTCTTTTCGTGCAAGTTTTTACTTGATGATTCAAGCTGAAATATCCAGTTGTGTATTTCTTCCTCGTGAATTCTTGTTCGGTGCTTATAAGTTTGCCCTTAGGGGGAGAGTATGTTGTATAATTTTCATGTTGTCCGGTTTCCAACAAAGTCACACTTCAAGTGGTGAAGTACGTTGTATACATAAATAAGTTCCGGTATACTTTTTGAGTTTCCTACTTAGGGTGTTAGACTGAGCCCGTTTAGTGACCTTATATCTTAAAACGCCATATGGTCGAATTGTTTCATTATGTATTACTGTGCTCACTAGATCCAGACGATCCCACATTTCTCATCGTTGTGCTTAAATAGATTGTGAACATATTTCATTTTGTTATTAGATCTAGATATTTCAATTGTTAATGTATTTGTCGAGTAAAACCAAATCAAAAGTAACATCATGCGGTGAAGTTTTAACTCTGTTATCATTTATGGTTGGGTATAAATGTATAATGCGGTGACACAAGCATTAACAAGATAGGTTTCTTTAAAATAATTAATTTTTTTTCATCCGTTCTATCATTTCGTACACACATCTTGTTTCTCGTTTCAAACTCGTTAAGTTTTAAACACATTAAAAAGATTTTGTTAGGCACCAAACAACTCGTAACATAATAAATTCTTATAAGGCGGTTGCTTATTGAAAACTCTTAGCATGTCAGTTAATTATTGGATAAGTAACCAACTTGACTCTAGAAAATATGTTGCCCTATTGCACTCAGTAAGGCGATCATGAGACGTTTTAATTTTTTGAGTAAATTGTAATTTTCATACCTGTGTTTTGAGGGTGTTAACAGGATCAGCCCCAATTTAACAGTTTGCATACCTGAGTTTACGAATGCTAACACTTTACGTACCTCCATCCAATTTCCGTTAAAAATCGTTAAATCTCCCCCACTTGCTCCTCACGTGAGAGGCAAAACTGTCAATTCACCAAATTTATTAATCTTTTAAAAGTGCATTGCAATTTTCATACATGTGTTTTAGGGCTGTTAACAGGACTAGCCCCAACTTAAGAGTTTGCATACCTGAGTTTACGATTGCTAACACTTTACGTACCTGAAACACATGTATGAAAATTGCAATGCACTCTTAAAAGATTAATAAATTTGGTGAATTAACAGTTTTGCCCCTCACGTGAGGAGCACGTGGGGGAGATTTAACGATTTTTTAACGAAAATTGGACGGAGGTACGTAAAGTGTTAGCATTCGTAAACTCAGGTATGTAAACTGTTAAGTTGGGGCT
>BJCN01317595.1:0-13697 GCA_018326445.1 Flaveria brownii
GGGTTTTCGAAAGCTTCATATATCTCTTCTTCATCACACCACCGGATTCCATCGCCATTACCATTCATAACCCTAGGGTTCAAATCCACCACACCGGAACTCAAACCTCCGGCGACCGGCGGCGTCGACTTTAGATCTAACAACAACCATGGGCAGCAGAGGCGGCGGCGGAGGCAGCAACGGCGGAGGAGTCCAAGGAATACCGGCGGCATCGAGGAAGATGGTACAGAGCCTCAAGGAGATCGTAAACGGAGTGTCGGAGGCTGAGATCTACGTCGTGCTTAAGGAGTGTAATATGGACCCTAATGAAGCTGTTAATCGGCTGCTGTCTCAAGGTTGAATGAAACGGTTTTGTGTGTTTTTGGATGCTTTTTGATTGGTTTGTCTGTTGGTGTGAGGTTATTCGCGGCGATTTGGTGATAGGTGTGTGTGTGTTTTGGTTGTGGCGTACTTGTGAGGCGTTAGGTTATTGCTTGTGTGGGATTTGGGGTGTGTTGTAAGGGGAAGTTAGAGATGGTGATTGGGAGAAACTGCAATGGTTGTTTGTTAAGATATGATCAATTACATGTTGTGTGTTGTTATGTGTTGATCATGCTGATTTGTGTAATTGCAAATTTTGGAATTTGAAAATAAAAAGCTAGGTTAAAGGTTATAGTTTGTGGGGTTTGATTTTGTTTTTAAAGTTTAGAAGTAGATAATATCCCTTGTTTTAAACTTCATGACAATAGTGGGTGTGTTTCTCTATAGGTTGTCTGATAAACTGACATGATCGTGTATTTGTGATTACTGATTTACTGGTTGTTTTTTGTTCTTCTTATTACATTGTGAAACTGACATTCGAAGACTAAATTTTTGCTATAGATTTGATTGCAGTTTACAGCGTGTGTGAGTACCTTTATGTCTCTTGTATGACCTTGCAATATGATCGTTATATATCTTCAGTACTATGATCTCGTTTGAGTACACGTGATTCATGTGGAGCTTGTTTCTAAAATCCTGTTGTTTCCTTTTTAAATTATTGGATCATGATAACTTGTACCACAAGCCCTAATCATTATTTTAACTTTCATCTGGACTTCTGGAGTTGTTTGATTTGTTAGAACTCAAGGAAAAGATCACAACTTATCTCATTGATGTTGTTTAATTGTGTGCTTACATCTCTTATTGCTTTCAACTTTCTTGAAAAACATTTGTTCTAGCACTGGTTCTTGTTGTTGGTGCCTTTTAGTATTCTACACTTGCTACTAGTTTTCTTAGGATACCCAACCCATGTTCTACATAGCTATAAATTTGAACTTTGGTCATAACATAAAGTTCTTATTTTTATCATGTAGATCATTTCCATGAGGTGAAGAGCAAGCGAGAAAAGAAAAAAGAGGTGTGTGGGATTGAATAGTGGTTTTAAACGGGCTGTGTTTATGGGTTGAACTTACCCAAGACATATGGACTTGATTCATTTAGCTAATTTGTTGGTGGGTTTGAGTGTTTGACTTAAAACTTACTCAAACCCGTTTACACTAAACTACTAAAGCCAAACCCAAATCCGCTAAATTTGTGTTTGGTTCGTGTTGTGTCAAAAGGTTTCACCCGAGGTTTGAACGAGGCACAAAATCTATCTGGTTCTACCTTTTTCTATATCTGAATTTATCTTCACCACTCTACCATTTTTGCATTTATACTAGATTTATTACATGTTTGTGTAAATCTTTCTCGCACTCATGGTATATGGAAATTTTTTTTCCTTGTATTCACTGAACTCTAACATTTTGAATGTGACGATAGCTGAGCTGTCTAATATACCATCTTCAGCTGTTCAAAGGCTCTACACTATTTTCAAAAATTTGGTATAAATAGTTTATGTTGCCTTTATTTGCATCAGTCTAAGGATACAACAGAATCCAGGCCTCGTGGTGGCGGTAGTAATTCAAATCGTGGTGCCAGAAGTGGTACTGACCGTTATGCTGGACGTGGTGCTTCATCGCAGTTTAGCTCATCTGGTATATGGGTGTTACATTCTGTGAAAATTAATGAACTTGAATAATTCATTATCTATTAATTTCTGTTCAATTCATTTTTATAGAGTCTACTGGTTTACATGGAAAGTCCAAGAGGGAAAACGGGACTAGTTCCTACACAAGTTCATCTGCACCAACTTATGGAGTTGCACCATCTAACACAAATCGAACCTCTCTAGCTTTCAGGTACCAATTTTACTGAAAACTCGTCGGATTTTCCTCTCTTATTTTTGCATCTGTTGTTTATTAATGATGTCTTGCTACTGCAGTGGCAATGTAAGCTACGAGAATAAAGCATCAAATTTTAGTGTAGCTGATGGTACTGCAACTGTTTCACAACAACCATCCTTTGGGTTTCAATCTGCTTGGTTGGGTGCGCCTGGCCAGAAGTCAATGGCTGACATTGTGAAAATGGGCAGGCCACAAAACAAGGCTTACAGCACCCTGGTTCCACGTCAGCCTCTATCGGCACATTATGATGATTATGCTTCAAAAGCCCCAGATCATCATGTTTCTCATGATGATGACTGGCCCATTGAGCAGCCACATTATGATGACTATGCTTCAAAAGCTTCAGATCAACATGTTGGTGTGCCTATAGCGGGGCCAGAGTCTGAGAATTTGGAATATCAAAGAAACAATCAACACATTCATTCTCAGACAGAAGAGGATCAGGGAGAGGACGGAAATGTTTATGAAGATCATTCTGCAAACCATGTTTCAAGTAGAAATATACAGGAGGATGAATCTGGGAGTGCACCTACCTATAATAATGATGTGTATACAAATATGGATTCCTTCCATCCTGAGGATCATGCTTATGAGCAGAAGGAAGGTATGTTCTTGGTACCATTTTTCTTTTTGCTTCTTAAACGATAAAAAAATGGCCAGAGCATGCACACTTAATCAAAAGTTTTGTCACTGTTAGTTTAGGTAGCTTTTGGCATTTATGGAGTTCTCTATCTCATTGAAATTGAAAAAAGAAACTGTTTGTTTGATCTGATGGAACATAATTTTCATTCCATGGCCAGGGTTTTTTATATCTGTTTTCTTATGGATGTGATGAAGAATTACAACTTGATTCAGTTTTATCTATTTAATCTTCAACCACATAGTTATGAGGTTTTAACAAGCCATTCTTACGCTCAATTGTTTAATTTTTAAATAGAAAATTCATGAGTATTACATTAAAAAAAATTTTCTCTGTATAATTACAAAAACTCATTCCATTCTAACAGACCAATCAAACATGAAACTGAATGCAATGAACCGTTGTATTACTTTCTTTATTTCTGTTACACTGTTCATTCCATTCTAACGATACCTGAAATTTTTTAAATAAATTTCTCCCATTCAGTTAAACAAAGTGACAACGCCTTAGCATCTGCAGTGAGTGCAAAAATGCAGCAACTTAATATACAAGAAAACAGGCACTTGGATGAACCAGAAGATGATGTCCCTTATGTAGTAATTCCAGATCACCTTCAAGTCCAAACTGCTGATTGCTCACATTTGAGTTTTGGGAGCTTTGGTTCTAATATGAATCCAGGGTTTACTGAACCTTCTGCATCTAGGCAGTTAAGGAACAAAATCGAAGACACACCTGCTGAGGTGGATTCTTCATATGTTGGGCCTTCTGAAACTAGGTACAAACCTCCCTTTGTATTACAGGTTGCATTATAGGAGCAGGTTGGGTAACTAAACGGGTAATTTTTTTATACATTGCTGAAATGTTTCAGGTCGGGCTGACCTGGAGTCACTTTATGGTCTACAATTAAAGCCTTTCATATATATTTAGCGTGTCAAAACCCAAAATATGATTACAAAACATCAAGCACTGTTTAACCCGTTTAACTTGTTTTCTTTTAAGCTATTATTTTTTACAGGTTTGATGTAAAGATAAAACAAAACCCATCTTTACTTTTTAATCTTTTTTTTCAATTTTAATTTCTTTTGGATTTTAACTGTTCTTATTAACTTTTTTTTTGCAGAAATTCTGAGTATTTTGGTGATGAGTCTATAATAACACCAGAGAACAATCCAGTTCTTGGAATAGGACCAAATTCTGGGAATGAGTTACCTTCTGCTTCACAAAGAGAGGTATTGAAGCAAGAAAATCCTGAATCGGCACATGGGAATCAATATGGCTTTCCTTCATCTACTCATGGATCTAATTATTCATTTAATAGCACCCAGCTATTGAACCCAGGTTTCCCTCAAGCTCAAACATCTACGCATATGCCAAACGAAGCTCCTCTTTCAAATATTATGGTACGGTTATAACACTACCACAATCTTTTATATGCCTTTTCTAATAGCTTTATTGCCATAGAGCTCAATAGTATAAGCAAAGAAAACTTGTTGCTTTGAATTCTGACATTTTTGCGGGGGTGTATGGCTTTGCATGGTTGTGCTCATTATTTGGTTAAAGTGATTAACGCCAATAACCAGTTTTGGATTATGAGCTCAGTATTTGTTGCAACAAAACTGATTACGAAGGGCAAACTGAAGTAAAATAATTTTTATCCTTTTCAACCTAGTTTGAAAGACTTTTACTTCTACTTCTCAAACATCAAACATGTTTTTCTTGGTCATTTTATATATCAATGGCATAAAAAGTTGCAGTTTGCCAAATAATTAAACTTCTTATTAACTGATTAATACATCCTTAAACAGCAGAGGTACATCCACTGATTTACACAGTACTTTCGAGTTCCCATTTTATTTTGTCTGATTATCTAATTTTCAGCATTACATAATCACTTTCAGAATGCACATACAACATCCATTGATTTACACATTATTGTCTAGTACTCACTTCCCATTTTATTACATCTGATTATCTAATTGTGAGCATTACATAATCACTTTCAGAATGCACATACAAACGCCCCCCAAGTATTAATGAAACAGTTTTTTGTTGTGGTGCATGTCATAAAACCAACAGCATTGTCTTATTGTGTACAAAAATGACATGTCTACTGATTGTTATTAGTTTAACACTAAAGTAATTCAAACTTGATCTCCTGTTCTCTGTAGCAGGCCACATATACAAGCTCATTACCAAACACTTTAGCAGCAAACGGTCATCCTGTCAGAGAATCTGATCTGTCGTATTCACCTTTTCCTGTTAGTCAATCAATGGCTACTAAATATGGTAACTCAGCATCCTCAATCAGCGGTTCAACTATTTCCATGACAGAGGTATTTTGATGAATTTAACTTGCTTACATGCATCTTCATCGATTCTGGTATATTAGATTTTATGTGTAGAATTTAATCTTCTGTGCAGAATTTTGTGTGTGTGTTCTTTTATTTATATTTTCATTTTTTGTATTTTTGCTTATTGTGGTTATCAAATAGCTTAATTAGTCCATACAGCAATAATTAACCATATTGTTCATCCAGGCCTTAAAGACTGGTGTTTTCTCATCATCTCAACCAGCACAACCGACCCCACCAGGCAACACCATTCCTACCGGGCCTGCTCTTCCTCACCAACTTGCTGTGCACCCATACTCTCAACCCACTTTACCGTTGGGCCCTTTTGCAAACATGATTAGCTACCCATTTTTACCTCAAAGTTATACATACATGCCATCTGGCTTTCAGCAAGCATTTGCTGGTAATAGCACTTATCATCAACAACTGGCAGCCATTCTTCCTCAGTACAAGAACAGTGTTTCAGTCAGCAGTTTGCCTCAATCTGCAGCTGTTCCTTCTGGTTATGGCTCTTTTGGTAACTCTACAGCAGTTCCTGGAAACTATCAAGTTAATCAACCTGCAGGCCCCGCTGGGTCCACTTTAAGTTATGATGATGTATTGAGTGCCCATTACAAAGATAACAGTCAGCTGCTCTCCTTACAACAGGTATATTTTATCTACTTTTGTTTAATCATATCTGAAAGTCAAAAATACCAAAAATAAATAAGTTGAAATTGTCAAAAGTATGTTATAGATACTTAAAACTTCTGTCATTTTATTTAAAATTAGATTTTTTTGAACAAAAATATTTTATTTGTTATCATTGGACGAAAAGTGTTTCCTTGTATCAGAAAATTTTCTTTTTGACTTTCCCTTTTAGGTTTTTTAGTACTATGAGAGGTTCCATATTGATATGTGACTTGCATTCTTGCAATGTTTTTTTCAGAACGAGAACCCAGCAATGTGGGTTCAAGGAGCTGGCTCTAGAACAATGTCGGCTGTGCCAGGCAGTACATATTACGGATTCCAGGGTCATAACCAGCAGTCAAGTGGGTTCAGGCAAGGTCAACAGCAGCAACAACAGCCTTCACAGAGTTATGTTGGTAGCGCCCTTAACTACCCAAATTACTATCATTCCCAGATGGGAATCTCCCAGGAGCATCAACTACAGCAAAATCCTAGAGAAGGATCCCTTGTTGGTGGGTCCCAAGGACAACCAAAACCTCAGCAGCAATCACAGCAGCTATGGCAAAACAGCTACTAATCAGTTCATATCTGACTCGAGTTTTTCAGGGTCTTGTAATGAGTTTGAAAGCGGCAATAACTCAAGTTCAGAGTAATCGAATGATTAAAAGAGTTCTTGGCTTTAGCTGCTGCTGCTGCCCTGTGCCTTGAGAGAGGTTGTATTCTACTACTAGTGTTTTGTGGTCTTGGTTAGTTTGTAGGAACGTTCACGCGTGCTAATTTTCTTTAGTTTTGACCCTTTTTTATTTATTGCTCTTTGCTGTTTTTGTTCTTTTATGGGTGGTAATTCCTCTTTCATCTTCAAGTAATTTATAGCCTTTTGATGATTAAGTTTTTTTTTAATTTGGACTACTAATTTTCATAGTAGTCTTATCTCTAGCTGCTTTTGTTCTTTTATGAGTGGTAATTCCTCTTTCAAGTAATTTTTTTTGCCTTGTTTTGGGGCAAAAAAATGAAAGCAAATCTCGTCTTTTCTTCACATTCTTTTTGTTATTTGTTTAGGAGTCAAAGCATGGTTAGAAAGTCTTATATTCTAAGTTAAATGCTTTTAAGTTGAAATTTTGGGGATAAAAATAAAAAAAGAATCAAAGCATTGATATTGACCTCTAGCTCTTTAACTTAAATCCTTGGTCTCTTGCTTTCTTCTTTGCTATTCACTTCTATTCAGTCTGATCATAGTAGTCTTATCTCTTATCATGACAATCACAATCATGATTCTCATGCTTATCTTCCTTGACTTGTTTTGAACATAACAACCAAAACTTTATCATTCCCTTTTGATTCTCGTTTAATGTATTCAAATGCGTGACATTTGCTGTTGTCCTTGGTTGTTCATAAGTCACAGCCTCTTGTTTGCATCACACAAACAACTAAAAATATCCTTTTTTTGGATTCGAAGTTCAAACATAACAGTAGCCTTGATCTAGACAACCCTACATCCTTTTTTCTTTCTTCCATCCCACGAACAACACAACACAAAAAAAATCCTCCTTTTGCCTTTCACGAATACATGCAAAAGCTATTGCACAACATCAAGATGCTACTTCCACACAATTTAATCAGCCCCAAACAGATGGGACGTCCTTCCTGAATCGCTTAGGTCTTCCAGGCCACCTCCAAACTCACCCTTCACAGGTTTCGGCTTAAATCTTTCACACCAATCCGCATAACAGATCTTCCCATAACCTCTTCAACAATCTCTTATTGCTCGGATGTCTTCTTTACTTCAATTGAACCTGTCACGGGTTCTAATACTCCTTCACTAGTCCACTCATGTTCATTCCTTTTTGAAAACTCTCAAAGATCGATCGTTGGTTTTGTTCGTCCGTGCTTTTTTTTTCCTGATCTTTGATTCTTGATCTTCCTCTCCCGGCTATGAATTTCCTAACCACCTGACGCCAATTGTTGGCGCATATCGTTATATCAATACAACAAATTAAATTTGGTTTACCTTCCCCATAGACTAACTTTATGAATTTTATTAAGAACAAAACCACATATAAAACTCAATACAACGCCCTCCATTATACTATAGAAGACTTGATTAACAAGTCCCCTAATCAGACTCTGATCCCTAATTAAATTACAAATCAAATAAAACCAAATGTTCCGAATCTTCTGCCGGTTCTTTTATGATATTATTCTCACAATTTCAACTTTAAACTGTTTAACTTTATAAACAGGTGAATCGAGATTAAACCTCCAACCAAGGTGTGATGATGCATAGCTGGTTGAAAGGGGTTTGGGTAAAAACAGATTGGGTCAATTGACAACCACTGGTGGTGGGTTCGCAACGATAGTTAAGTGGTCATAAAACAAGTTTTACACTGTCATGCGTTCTTCAATTAACTTTGTTTTCTCCACTCAGTTTGACCCAGAGGAAATTATATGACCCATTTTGATCAAAAAGTTATCATTAAGATCTAAATTAACTTGAAACATCATTGGCTTAAAACAGTTTTATTCTGTCTTGCTCTTTTGGTCTGAGGTTCTTAATTAGAGCATGCAATGTCCGGCTTTGTAAGGTTCGGGTTCAGGACTCGGGCATATATGTTCATAGTAACGTAATCACCATGCATTGATCCTTTGTGTGCTTTTGGAACACTAATCGGTTAGAACTAGGATAGATGCACACAAGATATTTTTTTTGCGAATATTACGAGGATCAGTAAACCTAAATTAACCATAGTCAAACTAAAATTTTGTATAAAAAATTACATGTATTATAATAACATGCCTTGTAGGAATATTCACGGAAGAATATTCAAATTCAGCATATGGTAATTATCTAATCTGAATAAAAACCAAGTTTAACGAAAACCATTTGAAGTTGAAGCGAATGCCCTATAAGAAACACAATAAAAGGAACTAAAGATACCATTTCATGTCTAGGAAACAAAAAAACAGTGCATCTAATGTGCATAATGTCTCCCCCAGTTGCAGAATCCAACTTGAAACGAAGAAACTGTGCCCAAACTGTATCATCATACACTGAAATTAAGATATTAAATTCAAAGTTAGAATCTTGGTGGTACTTTTATAGCATTCTTTCAGTTATTATTATAAAATATAAAAAAAAACATCTTTTATCTAATCCACGTTCCAAGATTATTACTTGAGGAGAGATCTTGTAAGATGTTCTCGTGCAGTTGCCAATGCTTGACTTATCGTCTGCAAAGATGAAATCAGGAATGTCGGAATGTGGAATACGAAAGAAAAATGTATTTTCTTTTTTTCTTTGTGTTGATGTGTGCTTATGTGCTGTGTGTGTGTGCGTGCGCGCGCATATGGGGCACAGTGGTGGCGCCGTGGATGTTGCTAATGTACCTGCTCAGATAGAGGAGCTCCAGAGTCTATACTGTGGCTTGCAACTTTTCCTGCAATCACATTTGCATCTGTTTCCAGGATGATTCTGCAAATTATAGTAGATGGGTGTTAATAAATCTCATAACTGTAAAGGTCTTTAGACAATAATACCATAGTTGAAAACAATGAGTATATAACATATTAGAGATAGTTAAGATGCAGCTTACCCGCCATCAACGATTTCATCTAGGCACAATAAAATGAGATCTAAATTTTCGAGTGCTTCTTTCTTATCCACATTGCCCCTGAAACATATGATTAATAGAGAATACTATTGATTCCTTAGAATAAAAGGTTGATGAGGTAACAAGATAGAAAGATGCATTAATTCATTGCAAACTACCTAAGCAAAAGCCCAACTGCATCAAAGAAACCTTGAAGAACGGTGGATATAATGAGCTCGTTTTCATCATCACCTCCGGTAACAAAAAAGTGAAGATCTTGAGCGAACTTGTAGACAACAATGTTGTTCTCAAACATTGTTATCTCAGCTGCACATTAGTTCAACTGTTCAACCCAAATATTACATGCTAAATATCTTGAGTCCTTCAAGTTTACTCTTTAAGAGTTTCTTTGAAAGGGAAAACAGAGGGGGTGTATACTGTTCTATAAATATATATGATTGTATATGCTAACTAAATATTTAACAGGTATAATCATAGTTAAGCTGGACATCAGTGAGAGGTTAATTATAGAACATAACTTTTGAATATATACAGAAACCAAAGGGCTTAGCTACTAATACTCAGCAGAGGGTTAAAAAGGGATTTTAAAGAATATACCTTCTGCACGTGCATTTGTCTTTTGAGTCTTGGTAAACACAGATTTTTCAAATGCTTCTTTAGAACTGTTAGTTGGCCAGTCATCTGAATAGTACTTCACAGCTACACGGTTGCCTTCTGAATCCAAAAGCAAAATGTTCTTCACAGAAGGGCAAGTCTCCTACACACGATAAACATCAAACATAAGTCTTATTTTCGTTACTCACTACTGCTTATTTTGATCACCTATAATGCTAAGACTTCAGGCAGCAGAAGTATGCAGCTCACAGAAGGTTAGCACAACCTATCTAATGTTCTTTCACCCTACTCTTGATGCATTTTACTTGGGGGTATTGGTCTTAAATATAGACGGAGAAATGCTACCATTTTATGTCTCATGACTCTCATAAACCAAAAGATCATAGCAATGTCACATATATCCTTGGTTTTAAAAAACGTGTGGCACAAGGTGAGAGCTTCATGTATGTGAGGCGTTGCTCTATGTACAACCAAGAGGTGAAGCTCTTTCATATATAAGCCTTTCAATCAAGTAAACAGTAAAATCTTGACCAATTTTGAACCGGATGTACATGAAGCACCACCTCATGGGCCTAACGTGTTTTCAAGGAAGCCTCGCGCTCTTTCCAAAACCAAGCATAACATTTTGTAACAATGAATTCATGAGAATATAGACTGTCCTATGCCCAACCACCATGAAATGAGGATGTCACTAAAGCCTAAATCATCATCTTCTTTTTCCCTGATCATTGCTTCCACCCTCTCCAACTATATCATCAGCAAAACAAAACTAAATCCGAAACTCACAATGACAATGTCATCATTAAAATCTGAAAGAACCAGCAGCTAAATTTGTTTCAATCAACAATCCATCAAATTCTACCTTTCTACTTCACCACAATCATCAAACTTACACTCTTACTGCAAACAAAACCACCGATTCATGCAGATCTAAGTCCCATAAACCTTAAAACCCTCATAACTCAAAAACGAACCAGATAGCAAAATCAAACAGCAATTTCCAACAACAGAACCGATCGCAAAACAAATTTGGAGCTTCTAATGAGACAGTAGCTTGCTGATCGCTAAACTTTCGATTCACCGATGAAAATCACGAATGCATGAACGATTAAGATTATCGCTAAACAATGAAATAATATCGAGCAACAACAGAAGCAATTGGTGTGATATATCAAGTAGATCTGATTGTAATTACTTACCATTGGATAGAGATTTTCGCGTGAAGATTTATCGGCTTTACTTTTTGTTGCAGATTCAGATGGTGTAGAGGCGACCGATGAACAAAGTGAAGAGTATTTGTAGGAGAGGATGAGTGACCAATTTTACACATGCAATTGCAATTCTATTAAACTGGTTTAACATTAAACTAGCGGTCAGACCGGTTGAACCGGTCGAACCAACGGACCGGTAAGACGTCCTGATCACAGTCCGGTCCGGTTTTGAAAACATTAGTATTTGAGTCAAGTTTGGATGTAATTTTTTTTAATCTCTAACGCAAGAGTATGCGTTTTTTAATAATAAGATCAGGTAAACTACAATTTGCATAATATCGGGTCTTTAAGACTAGGTGTCCAATATCATAAACATAAATTATTATCTTTGGCTGGATGGAACTTGATTCTTTTCATTGTTTTGCATAATTGTGACGTGGGGTTAGGAATTGTTTGGTATTTGCGTGACATGATAACTTAAATAAAACTATAGGTTGGCATATGTTCTAGACTTCTAGTATAAATTGTGCCACCACTATTTGATGTCTATCACCATGGTTTGTGGGTGTTTGAGAATGTTTTTTTTAGATTATTAATTTTTAAAAGTTAAAAAGTTATTTTATAATATTTGGTAATCTGATTGTTGTGAGGGAAATAAGTTAATAAGTCAATTCATACTAACTTATTAACTTGACTTATTAACTTATTTGACAAATCAATAAATCAATAAATGCTTTTCAAAAGCAATCCCAAACACCCCTTTTGTAGCTATTTTCAATCTAACTTCCGTCTCTAAGACTCTCATTCTTCTTTCTCGACCACTATAATCCCCTTCTTTTATCATTTTCATCGTATTTCGCTTTCTCACCCTCTCGTTCATCCTTCACGACTATCCCTTGAAACACAACCCGTTGTTAAGAAATACCGTGATAAATTGAGAGTCACGAAATGCTATCAGGTTGAATAATTTTAGAAAATGATATTAAAAAAATAAATGAGTAGTATATTTATATTTTTAATTGTAACCACTTTATACGTAAAGTCACGAGCCACGTCATGTAATACGTCATAAAGAGTAATGGAGTTAATAAACAGTTAGATTGAGATTGTTATTATTAATAAAATCAAATTTTGAAATTAATACTGGTCAAATCGTTATTTTGACCAATAGATTGAAAAGAAAAATGAAATTTAAGCAAAGTTTAAGAAAAAATAAATTGAAAAGAAAAAAAATATAATAGCAAAACCGGGGAAGTGGGAGGCTATGGTTCAAACTAGTGGTGTACAAACCGGGTTTTTGGCCCAAACCGGTTCGGGTTCCAAACCGAAACCGGTTTGGTCAAAGTTGGTCCAAACCGGTTCGGGTTGGAACCGGTTTCAAACCATAAAAACCCAACCCTATCAAACCGGTTTGGGTCGGTTTGGAAACCGGTTCGGGCCCAAACCGGTTCGGCCCAAACCGGTTTTTTTTTGGAAAATTTGGATTTTTTTTATTCAAAGAAAATTTTAAACTTTTAATTAAAACATTTAAAACATAAAACAATTTATATAATTTAAACAATTTATATAATTTAAACAATTTATAACATTTATAAACATATATAAACATTTAAACAAATTAAAACATTTAAACAAATTAAAACATTTAACCAATATAAAACATTTATAAACATATATATACAATTTTAGACACAAACAAAGTACATAAAACATTTATAAAATTTAAAAACTAAACATTTATAAAATTTATAAAATTGTACATTTATAAAATTTATAAAAAATATACAATTTTAAAACTAAACATTTAACATAGTCGTTTCTTCGTTCGTCCGTATTATACTTGTACGTTTATTCCTCGCCACCAGAACCAGAACTGTTGCGAAGGTAGTCATCATATGTCGCTTCATCATCAATCATTCCTGGTGTCAATCCGCTCTCTACCTCGTCCTCGTATAATTCTGCTTCGTATTCCAATTCTCCTTCAAGTGAGCGTTTGTCTTGTAATCTTTCCGCGGCATCCAAATTGTGACAACCCGAAAATATTTTTTTTTTAGTTATTCATTTAATTATTCATTTTATTTTTTTTTTAATTTACAAGGCATTTTATATATATATATATATATAAACATTTATATATAATTAAAGAATAATAAAATAAATAATGTAAATAATAATAACAAAAATAATAATATTATTATTAATGAGAATAGTAATAATATTAATAATAAAAATAAATTCTAAAAATTTATTTAATTTAATTAATTGATTTATAAAAGTCCAGGGGTTAAAATGTAATTTTTAAAATCTGATTTTAAAACTTAAAACTAAAAATTTAAATATTTGAAACCCCAGGGGGG
>BJCN01317613.1:0-11909 GCA_018326445.1 Flaveria brownii
CGCTATAGGCTCGAGAATCGAATGTGGATTTCCTGTTTAAGTCAAGATTCAAGTGGATTTCGATTAAAGTTTCTAAGAATTTGTTTGGTATTTATTAGGGCATTACCCTCAATGGGATGAAGATCATCCAATTCACTTTGTTGGGCATTCAGCGGGTGCACAGGTGATTCGGGTTCTGCAGCAGATGTTGGCTGACAAGGTTTGATTTTTGTTGCAGATTGATGCCAATATATTAAAAAGTATTGGGCTTTTTAGGTGTAGAATATTCATATGATTGAGGTCCCTTTTGAAAGATGGATTTGGTGTAAATTTGTAGGCATTTAGGGGATATGAAAACACTTCTGAAAATTGGGTACTAAGTGTAACATCTTTATCTGGTGCTTTTAACGGGACTACTCGAGCTTACTTGGATGGAATGCAATAAGTTTGATCTCTTTGTTTCTCTAAATATTTACTTCTGCACAGAAAACACTCCAAGATTTCAAAATTATCCATCATATCTGTGTTTTTTTGATGAGATAAGAAGGGTAATATGTTAAACGTTAACTGTCAAGATTATGCATTAATATTCACTTTGTTTTTCAGGCCAGAAGACGGGAAATCCCTGAAACCCATATGCCTTCTCCAACTGTTACGCATTGGTGTCATCCTTTATGATTGGATGGACATTCCTTTTCTAAAATATTATTACAATTTCGGGTTTGATCATTTCAATATGTCATGGAAGAAGGCTGGTGTTTGGGGACTTGTTGATCGTCTTCTTGGAAATTCTGGCCCGTTTGCCTCTGGTGATTGGATCCTTCCAGATTTAACGATCCAAGGGTCTTTACGTCTCAATAGCCATCTAAACACATTTCCTAGTACATACTACTTTAGTTATGCAACAAAACGTACTACAAACTTCATGGGTCATACAGTACCATCAAATATGCTAGGAATCCACCCGTTGCTTTTTATCAGAGTCTTGCAGATGTGTCAATGGAGGCATCCACCGGACGTCTCTCCACCTTTCAAGGGCTATAGGTCTGTTAAACTTTTATAAATAGTGTCTTTATAAAATCTTGTATGTTACATGTTATAAATTTGGTTTTCAGGGATGAAGATTGGTGGGATAATGATGGCGCGTTAAATACTGTGTCAATGACTCACCCTAGGCTCCCGGTTGAACACCCTAATCGATTTGTGGTTGAAGATTCTGAATGCCAACCTTTGCAAACGGGCGTTTGGTATGATTAATGTTCTAATTCATTCGAATTGTTAAATATGCTTGAGGGGTTGTTTGGATGTACAGTTTTGAATATGATTTGGGCTTGCAGGTATTACAAAGTGGTGGAAGGGGATCACATTCTTTTCATAGTGAATCGCGAAAGAGCAGGAGTACAGTTTGATCTTATATATGACAGTATTTTTGAGCGTTGTAGGAAACACGCGTTTAGAAAGATTCCAACAATGCCAGACCATGTTCATTGACGAGGTTAGATGCTATATATACATACATTTGACATTTGTAACAGAGTCGTGTAGTTCTCATGTTCTCATAGTCTGTCAATCTCCTCAGATAGAACGATGCATATATGCATCTATGCTGTACAACTCTCGCGATTTGTAATGAAATTTATATGTATTCTATTCAATGTACAATCCATATGCTTCATTTTTAACAAATTCTTTCCTTTTTTTTCTTTTGGCAATTGATACATTTTCTCGTGCCGTTAAACATATTATTGGAGAATGTTTAGCGGACTGTTATCGAATCATTTTGGCACAAAGTTTGTGTTTGTTTAGTAATTTAAATGAACAGACATGCTTTTGCATTCGTTTTTAGTTAAAAGTGAAGAGACAAAAACAAAGATACTAAAACACAAGGAAGACAAAAAAGAAAACCAAAAAAAAATAAAAAATTGATGGTAATATGTTCAAATATTAATTGCCAAATTACTCATTTTAAAGTGTGAGTTTACAATGAGCAATATTACTAACTACCCTCAAAGTAAAAGACAGGTTTAGCTACTAATGACCACATTAACTTTGATAAATAAGAGTAAATTGGTCTTTTGACTAAGAATAGCAACATTGCAGTGGTATAAGATGTGCCAAAATGAAAATGTCACAGCTTTCACTGCATCATGTGAGTTTAAACTTGCTTACACCCTGACAATATCAATTGATAACCGCGATCAATCGACGGTTTGTGTAATTTTCAGCGGCCATCAAATACACCACTGAAAACCTGGCTACTCCCTCCCAATGATGCTTCCCATTCAACCGATGACATCACTATTCGCGCTAAGGACTCAACCACCTCGCGTATTTCTGGTCTGTTATTTGGATCTTCATTTAAACACCAATATGATATTTCAGCCATCTGCAAAAATAAACGTGTTGGCTAACGTATTTAGAGGGTGTTTAGAGTTGCTTATAACACTCTTATCTTCTTATTGCGCTTTGATACAATAGTTTTTGAGGTGTTTGGATGAAATAACAATTTTGATTATCAGTAGTAACATAGTAATGAGACCAACCTTGTAGAGATCATCAATAGGATAATTGTCCCTGAGGCTACCGTCTCTGATGGATACTAGTGCACCTTCTGGATCTTCTTCTTCTTCGAACACTTCGGTTATCTGTAGGCATGTGAAGACGCCAAAATTTGGTTAGATCACTATTGGTTAATATACATTGAGCCGATGTAATTTGTGAAAGGTGTAAAAAAAAACTGGGTTCGATAAAAAAGCCTGGTTATTTTAACAGATTTGGATCAGATCCATGCTAACTACTTGCCCGGCCTGGGCCTTTTGAGGCCATGAAAAATGTCTGAGAAGTTAATTTCATTCAAGCGTAAAGAAAACCAATTGGTTGTAAATCATAACACAAGATATAAAAACCAACTCAAGTTTAAAAAGAATACCTCAAATATTACAAAAAGTACCGGTTAGGATTAGATTTTCGGGCTTAGCCAGACCAAGGACCAGGCTCAGGCTGAACTAGTCTTGAGGAAAATTGTTTAGGATGAGTTGGGCATTTTAGGCTTAAGCGGGCCTTTCGGTCTTTTTTGACTGATCTTAGGCCCAATCCTGTTTCTGCACCTCTATGTGTATGCATATGCAATGGATCTTTAGCACAGATTATGTTGGTGATGTATCAGAAACACAAGATTCAGACCTACAACTATTGGTTTGATCAACTTATGTTGCCAACAATCATGACCAATGTATTGAACATGCTTCTGTACAAACTTACAACTGTTATGAGTGATTTCATTTTATTGGGCTCTCGATTGTCACGCATAAGCGCACGCTTTCCTGTTATAAGCTCTGCTAGAACCACACCAAATGCAAAAACATCCGTTTTTGTTGTTACATGCAATTCTTTGACGGACCTGTCAACCATTTTAAACGTGTTTTAGTGAAGCAAAAACTTATGCAACGCCTTATATGACATGTAATATTTAGAAACTTACTCTGGAGGAAGATATCCTGGCGTTCCAACAAGGCGAGTTGCTACAAAATCGTCATCATTTGTTCTTCCAACAAATTTTGCTAAACCAAAGTCTGCAACCTTGTGGACATAAAATTTAAGTTGGGTCTCACTATAATTTTTTTATTGCTTTTTAGATGATATAAAGAAAGCTATTCTTGATAGGAAAAGTATATGCACAATTTAACCCATTTACTTAGTCACTCGGGGTTTCATTTTATCTCAAATGGGTCAAATAAAAAAGTTCGATAGAAGGAAAATGTGTCAAAGATATTATGCATATTTGGCAAATATACTTTTTTTAATGGACAAAGGTATTTGCAGCTCACCCATTTCAACCCAAACTGGTTTTAACTTGTTACCCAATCCTTCAGTCCCACCAATCTTGCCATGTTTAGGAAAAATTAAGAGCTTTTACCTGAGCTAAAAGGTTTTTGACTTTTTAGTATCTAATTGAAGCAATTGATAGGTGTTCTGGTTTTATGAACCATAAAAACATTAATATTTAGTTGGTACCTTTGCTCGTAAGCGGTTATCAAGTAAAATGTTGCTTGTCTTAATATCTCGGTGTACATACCGCTCCTTTGTATGGTCATGAAAATACTCGATACCCTTTGCAGCATCCAATGCAATCTGTGCTCTTGCAGTCCAAGAAAGTGGCTGATGACCTGAATTATCTTCTGATCAGTAATTTTCTTTCCTTTTTTAGTTTTTTTTATACATATTTGTTACTTTCTAGTTATCCTTAAGAATCTTGAAAGATAGTACCTTTGAGTAAAGGGTCATGAAGATGCTCACTTAAAGATCCATTTGAAATGAACTCGTAAACTAGGTACAAATGGTCATCTCCACGAGCAAATCCCAGTAACTCCACCTGTTATTCGAGTCTCTTTAGTCATCAAAAAGTTTCGCGAAGCTAGAAAATTTGGTTAACATTGAAAAATACGATAACTTACCACATTAATATGATGAATCTTGCATAAGACTTTGAGTTCTGCTAGAAATTCTTTTGACTTGTTAGATCTCATTTTCTTTATGGCAACCTCCTAAAACCATGAGATTGATTGATCATCAATGTTTTGAGGAGAAATGTGGCAAGCATTCACATATTCTCCTTAATTAAAATAATATTTCGGTACCTTTTCTCCTAATATACCAAAATATACACTCCCATATCCACCTTCTCCGATTTTTCTACTGTCATCGAAATTGTTTGCAGCCTCAGCTATCTCGCTAAAATCATATATTAACGGTCTTTCTGTATCAAAACCTGTTATTCCTGTATAAATGTTTACACCCGAGTTAAATTTATGTGTTGCTGAAGCACATCAAAACGGGTTTGGATTGAAACTTGTCTATTCTTTAGCATGGGTCAAAACAGGACATGCTCATTGACCCACAAACACGTATGCGTTAATTATGATTACTAATACCATATTGTTACAAAAACGCTATAAATCATTGAATAAAAACTATATAAAAAGTTGTATCGTCTAAATATAGACTTTTGGTGACTTTCAACCTAGCTAATGTGATCTGGTTCCCTTTTAGTCAAATATTTTGATTTGAAGCATTTGATCAGTTAAAGATAAAACACAACTAAATTGAACCCATCTATAAGTAAGTGGGTCAAAACTGCCTCTTAGGAATAACTATGAATCGAGAACCAGATTGAATGACCAACCAACCTTCCATATTTTCTTTACTGAGGTATCTAGTGTGTGTGGAAGCTGATTTGTTCATGCTCATGATTTTTGATACGTCCTTGGGGTTTTCTTTGTCATGTTCTTTGGATCTTTTCCTCATGAGCATTAATATGATCAACAGACATAACAAAAGTGCGATGACCGATAGAAATACGCCAAATATAATCGCCCACTTATGATCCTTTCCTGATAAAGTGAAACAAGATCAGTATAGTTAGTAATCAACTTTGATGCAAACCTACATACACATGTTAAGATCCAGGGGTGTTTGGTTTATGTTTTTAATTAAAACAGGATATCTGCTTCTTGTGATTTTTGAATAAGCAGTTTTACAGTAAACAACTTCAAACCGCTTTTTTAAAACAATTTATTCATTCGCTGATCATCAGAAAATCAGTCTGGATAAAGAATCACAAACACCCTCCAAACAACTTATTGTTGCATCAAAACAAAATAAACAGATTTACATGACCTCCGAGAACATTAAGGATACATCTAACAATCTTACTACACGAAAAACTCACCTTTTCTTGTTGCTTTTAGTGATGGAGCTCCATTTTTATACATAGGAACATACAAAACCCAACCGACCTCTATGAACCCCGGTTTCTGAATCAAAACACTGTTCATGCTCTCGATCTCACTCACTTCAGCCGAGAGCCTATTAGCAATATCTGAAAGTGTATCATGTGGCTCAACAGTATATGTGACCATAACTTGAGAATCAGTTTCAGTACAGCCACATAACAAATGCATCGTGGCGTTTGTGTTCGCTTTAAAGTTTGAACCTTCATCTCCAACCGCCCAAGCTTGCCCACTGTAAAACTGATCAGAAACATCCAAGAATGTATCATGTTCTTGTACTGTATAGATAGTGTCATAAAAGTATGCAATCGTGTTGTTCACATTTTGGCAAGAACAAGGGACTGTTACAAGGTGGTGTTGCTTGTCTCCTTGGGTAATTGTTTGAATCTGTGATATGTCAACTGAATACAGTAGCGCTATATTGTCTTCTGTAAGATCATTGTGTTGGTAGAGTATAGAGCTGCAAGGTTTTGTCTCTTTGGAGCAGGTGAACGGGAAGTCGTGTAGTTGATTTAGAGGAAGACTGAGGATCATGTGGATCAAGGACGAGGTGAACACAACAAGAAGCAGAAACACGCGGTTCTGAGAGGCCATGGATTGTCTGCAAGAAAAGTAGCACAAGAAATGCAACAGAATGAAACTGAAGGTTAGTATAATCTCTATTTGTCACTGTGTGTTTGTTTGTTAATGCTTCTAAGGATCTTTTTGTGTTTATATGCTCTTCGGTTTTGTTAGTTAACAAAACGTTGTCGATGTAAACAACTTACTTGTGAATTACCCAAGAGATTACAGGTGTGGTCTGCAAATGAGCTGTTGTTTTTCTTCATTTTAAAAACTGTTAACTCGAAAAATCTATAATTTGTTCTAACCAAGTTTCAATCACTTATGGGGATATTCCTTTTGTCTTCCTAGCATTGTTCATTAGACATATAATAATCTTAATATGCTCTAATCATTAATTAATAAATAAAGTCAATTTGAGATCAAATATAGACAAAGGAAGATACCAAAGATTAGGCCGGCAAGATTAGTGTATAAGTGAGAACATTCTATCTTAACTAAGCAACTTGAAGTTACTTATTTTAAACTCCTTATATAATAATAACTACATATAGCATTGATGATTATAGTTTTCAACTATCTAAATTTAGTTTGGTTCCATGTTGCTAATGACAGTGGCAAAAGGATGAAACAACAGAGATGAAGTGTGCTTATCGAATATGGCTGCAAATCTACAAGTCACAACTTAGCATAGTGCGTTTTATTACAAAAAATTGTAACTTACAACTAGACCCGGCAATTTTAGCCCATCTAGTTAAAAATGGGTTCTAAATATAAGGCTTTGGGTTATACATTCTTTTCGAGGGGTCTAAACAAACATACCCAGTATATCCAACTAATAAGCAATATTTGGGAGGGGTAGGTGGTGGTGAGTCTTTTCTCTAGATAGATAGAGAGACCGCTTCTAAAGAGGCCCAAACTCAAAAACGATAGCAAACAGACTTTGATGCGAGAGAAGATTGGGGGAAAATGAGAAAGAAGATGATGCGGGTCAGGATGGGTGGGTCATATAACACAGGTTCATCGGCATCCAAAGAATCACAAAAGGGATTTGTTGGACTGGTTCAAGCATCTACTCTGCCATCACAATCAGGATTTCTTCATTGCTATCATCACAAGCCCTGTTTTAACATCGTCTCTATTGATTCATTGAAGATGATTTTAATCATTACTTCAAATAATCATCGTCATCTTGTTAAAGTTAACATGATTCATTCTTTCTTTTTGAAGCACCAGCAATCATCATCGTCAAATTTCCTTTTCCTGATCTGTGTTTGAAGCATCCCCTGCTGGAAGCAACAATCCCTTTTCATGGGTTTTTTTTCTAATTATGGGTATGTTATTTTATATAATTCTTGCAATTTAGAGGTAACTGAAACCACTATCTATATAATATATTGAAGCAAATGGAACATTTATTGTGGTAGCAGATTATACATACAACCTTTTGTGATTTTTGTTGGAAACGACAGTTTGCAAGAAGAATTTTACTATTTTAGCAAAATTTAAAATTGGCTTGTTTGATCTGAATTTATTTTTCCCTGAACCCGTTCTGACCCGTATCCATCCTAACCCGGTTTCTAAATTTGCCCATCTTGACATGAAACCATTCTGACCCGGTACCCCACCCAACCCAGCCCGCCCATTCCAACCCGCCCATTTTGCCAGGCGTACTTACAACTATTCTTGTCACTGGATGTAACAAAAAGTGTTATTTTGTTTAACATACTTCCAACCCAACTTGTATGTTTTCTATTGTCTTTTTTTTTAAAAACAGATAACTAACACACTCTAATTCTACACTTAAATATATAGCTTTTTTCTACCATAAGACTTGAACCTTAAACAACTTGTATGTTTTCTATTATATTATAGCTAACAACAAGTAGGCATGAGCCTATAGGCCTCGTAAAGTCTCGAGGACAATATGTTGATGGCAACTTGACCTATTCGAGTTTGAGCCCATTCTTTGAAGATATACGATATTATTCAAGTTTGAAGAAATAGATGAATTTATCCCTGAAAATCACACTTTTGAGTATTGAGCCCTCAATTATCATGTGATATACAAAATTACAAATATAACCCAAGATCTGTGTATCTATCACATATGCATCATAAGGACAATCATTCACAAAACATAAGTCTCATATTCACAATTTACAGCTTTTAGAGATTAGTTTTCATATCCACTACGGTTCCTAAACCTCGACTTACTGACCATTGTCCTTGTGGGCCGAGAAGGAACCAAACGAGGTTGTTGGATCTTCAAAGACCGATCAGCTAACTTGTCATCTGCAACTAGTTTCATCCTTGAACTAGAAACACTTGGGTTTGGTGACTTGAGCCATTCATCCTGTGGTCTTGGTGTGTGTGTGGTGGTGGTTAGTGAATCAGGTGGGCTTGGTGCAGTACCTTTGGCAGCTAATAACGCCTTGATGTTGTTGGGCAGCCTGGTCAGCTGACCACCAGCCATTGCAGCTCGGGTTTGTTCAGAGAAAAGGACTTGCACCACGACCCGTAATGGAAGCAACTCATTTTGTGCTGCATGCATGCATGCTTCTAAAGAGAGCTTCTTGCAGTCTAGTGTTCGGCAAAGGTCCTTCCTTTCTCTTTTGTTTAGGTCCGGGTGCGACTGTTGACCAAAAGTCAAAGTTTCAAAATCAAAAACAGACTCTGATAAGTGTTAGAAAAATAGGTGGTCTCCAAATTTCTGATTTATTATGCTTATAACCAAGATAATAGTTTTAAATTTTTGCAAAAAAGAGTTCAAAATTTTGGAAAACAATGCTACGGGTCAAACTGAACCGCTTCGGCCCATAATAAAACTGAAAACATGCCCCTATCAGAACAAACTTGTTTTGACCTGTTACTCAGATGGTCTATTTGCCACCTCTACTAGTCATTTAGTGGAAATAACCAGTTTCAAATGCACACCCAAACACCCCCTTGCATTGTTTATACTTAGATTATACTTAGAAAGTCAAACATAACAAACATGAACTCAAAATCGAACTGAATAAAAGACGATTATGGTAAATATTTATAAATTTGATAACCTTGAGATAAATGTCGATGGCTCTGTAAAGATCATCATGCTTCAGCCTTGCAAGTTCAGGAACAGATTCGATCAAAGCAATGAACTTTGACAATGGTACATTCACATCTCTAGCAATCTCTTGCAGATATCCATCAACAAGCTTCGATACTTTAATCATGGAACCATTTATCACTGCAGAGGAACATCCACGCCCCTCCTTGAACTTACAATCATCTTTGTTGGCTGATCGCATTGTTCTATGCGAACTCGTCTGTTGACTTTGACTTTGAACTTGCAACATGAACTGCTCCAGAATGTTCAAAAATATGTCAACATCGTATATCGTATCACTCTCATTTGACACGGACGGAATCATCAAATCACAAACTTTCGCCTCATCCAATTGAAGTGCAACCCTTCTTGCCAATTCCATTTTTGAAGTAGCTGAAGCTTGAAATACGTTGACCGCCTTTAATAGTTTAAGCAAAAAGCTACAAGAAATTGCATTGCTTTCAGATGGGAGTAGTGTGATTATAGATTCTAAAAGCAATCTGCTATTTGAACTTGAATGACTTGGTTCGCTATTCAAACCCGACACGTTTACAAGTTTTCTTGAAATTTTTGGAAGCCATTTTGAAGTGTAAATTTTCAACGAATCACCAATAAGATTAGGTGGCACTTTCCCTCCCGATTTAAGGGCTGCCATTGTTCTCCAATAAAGATCAATCCTTAATTCTGAAAGATAGTCTCCCCACCATCTTTTAGTTGTGTGAGTTTCTTCTATATCCCCCTTTCGATTTGAATGGTCATGTGATAAAACCTTCTTAGGGTTAGAAATGACTTTTGACACCAAAGATTCGATACATCGGCTTGTTATCCCCAATTCCTCTGACCATAATTGAAATGGCTTTGTGGTTTGAAGAGTCACAATGCAATCTTTCCAACCTTTGAGAATGCAAGAATTGAAGAATACTTCTAGTTTATGGACTAAATTACCCTTTTCAACATCTTCTGTCATTTGAAGGTATTTGGCTGCACATCGAGCTGATACAATATCGTATGCACTAAGAGTGATCGTGATTCCATAGCAGAATTTCGCACATAACTCAAAAGCCTTGGTGCCACCGGGAAAATCAGAGAGTTCAATTATTTGAAGTTGTGACGATTCACTGTTCTCACAACAGAGCCTCTGCAACTTCAAGCATTTCGAAAGAAGCGGAAACTGAAGGTGAAAAACAGATATCAATAATCACAACCAAAATCACAAGCATTGGAATAAGTTTTACTCATTATTTCATCAAGTTTAACAACCCATAATCAAGCTACAAACTTTAAAAAAGAAGTAACATAAAAATGGTGAATTTTATAACATGAAAAACAAACATCACCTTGTGAAGCAAATATCTTGTTTCATTCACTTGGATTATAAGATCAGTACGAACCTCCGACGAAACTGACCTGAAATCATACAAAAATATCATTTTGCATCAATAATTCAACAAAAAATCGAAGCAACGAACACAAAAAATTCAAACTCAATCCGAAATTAGATATAAACCATATGATAAAATGCCTAATTTTGTTTACCTTACACCATTTGAACTGTAGAAAACATCAGGTCGAGTACCAAGCTTCATAAACTTCATCACTGAGTCTTTATTATTCTTAATTTCACCTTCTGAATATTATATTCACTCTTCTTTTATAATTTGATCATGTTCATAGTTTGCAGTAACAAAAACACAAATACATGTTCATCTGTACAGTAAAACAGAGCGCAATCAGCCAACAGAATGTAAAATCCCCAATCCCCAATTCCACAAGATACATAAAACCATAATTAACCCTAAAAATCATCAGTTTTCAGCAAAATCAGACAGTAATTACAATTGCTTTTCGTGTAAGAACTTATCAAAACATAAATCCATTGAAGAAACCTATAAAATTCAAGCTTTCTTCCAAAAAAAAAAAAGAAAGTGAACGAACACGATTCAAACTTCGAATTACCTGTAAAATCCGATTAGGGTTCTTCACAATCAACAAAAATCAAACAAACCCTTGAATCTTTTGGGCCAACAAACGCGAAATCTTCAAATTTTCTTGGTGAAAGATGACATTTTTTGAGTGATAAACGATCAAGATTGCAATTTTTGGTCACAGAATCTTTTGATCATAAACTCAAAGGGCCTTAAAGGGGGCAATTTATGATTGTCACAACTGTAACAGGCGATTGGATGGTCCATGAATTCTGGGTCGGACTGCTTTCTTGTCATCATGGCAATGGGGGGACAAGGGTGAGTTGATGAGGGTAGAAGTGTCCATTTCATTCATGGTGGTGTGGACTTTTTATGTCTTTCTTTAAATTTTTGTTGAGTTTTGTTTTGAGGTTGTCTTGAATTGCATTATTCATTTGTTGGATGAGTTAGGGAGGACGGGCACCTCGGGTTCGGCGGTACCCGCCCGGGTATACCGTTGCCACCCGCGGGTACCTGGCGGGTTGTTATTGTCGGGTGTAGTAGCCGAGAAGATACATGTGATCA
>BJCN01317626.1:0-10551 GCA_018326445.1 Flaveria brownii
ACTGGGTATGTTTGTTTGTTTGTTTTGTTTTGATTTATAACGGAATCAATTTTACATAGAGAACTACATATAAATCGTAAAAATTTAGTTTTACGTGGTGTTTGATGGATATAATGAGCGGTTAGAATACCCGATGACATAAATATGAGCGGGGGATGAAGTTTTAAGCCAATCTCTAACATCCAAGTCTTTGTGTGGGCAATTTCCTCCAACATTCCATGTCCCAACAAACATGCTACAAAAACAAAACATAAAAGTTAGGTTAAATGTAACTAAACCATTCATATATATAACGATCACTACAAATAAGTAAACTATAATATCATTTCGTTTATGTTTTTTACAATGAGTTTACGGTTCAAAATGTCAAACTATAATAAATTTGTTAATTTATAAAAATGGATTGGGTTTGAAAGTTAAAATACTGCATGAAGTGATTTTCCTTTACCTGAGATCAACTTTCTCTTGTTTAGACCGTCCACTATCGTCATTTGTCAACCATTCTTCTGCATATGGAAAAACGATCATTATTCATTAATTTTTAATATATAGTACAAATAATTATTTGGATTCAAAAACACAAATCAAACCGTGTAGGTTTTATCGCCTTGACAGTTCAACGGTGCATGACGACGTTTTGTAAAGGGGTTCTTGATTCACACACCATGTAAAAATCTGAATGAGTAAACTGCAGTTTACAAAGAAGTAACGGTCGTTTACTCTTGTAAACGACAGTTTACAGATTTATAAACTGCAGTTTACAAATAGCTGGTGTATGTAACATATAACCCTTTGTAAATACTTATTTTTATTTTCTCTAAAATGATTCGTTTGTATTAAAGATTTTAAAAATAGTAGACTGTAGTTATATATACATGAATAATAAATATTACTAAAATCATGTATAAATAATAAATGAAACAAACCATTTAAATCTCAAGTAAACTAGACCAGCTGTCTTGCTTCAGTTTATCGATTGAATAGGCTTCGCCAATGAGTCCTAGATAACTGGTTTAGGAGGAGACACTCTATGACTTTTCAAAGTGAAGGTCATGTGTTAGAGTCTCACTAAGTGCAATATGCTCCAAGTGGGCTAAAGTTTTCACCACAGTGGGCCTTTGGGTGATGGGTTTCCCATGGAATGGTGGGCGAACCTGGTCACCAGCGCTATCTGTGTTCGCGGGCGCGGGTGACCTTTCGCCAATGGGTTTACCCGGATGACCGGTTAAAAAAAAAAAGAATAGGTTTCTAACCGGTTACATTTAAGAGTTTATTCGATATTAAGGTATTAATTATATAACCATTTTTCTGAAGCCAAAAACATCTAGTGTGACATGCTAGCAAAAGGACAAACAAAAAAAAGAAAATTTCCCAATTTCTATTTTTAATTTTACTCTTTTCAAACTCCTATCAAACAGAAAATACAGAGGCCGTTCGATTTGATGGTTCTGAACACCAATAGGGCTACTACTACAAATATAGTCCGCCTGATCGGACGGCTAGAAAACGCCGATGGACTACGAAGATTAACTGTAGCGCCGCCACACAGAAAGAAATCATTTAAAAGTAGTCGTACCTGATAACTCCTCCGGAACGACGGCGTATCGGCCATCATCGGAACAACTCTTCCTCCTCTCGCTCCAATCAGGTGTAACTGCTCCCCACCATAACATATATACATAAATCGATTAATAATTTATAACTATTTAATATGTTAAATCGTATTTTTAGAAATTTGTTAATCATACCATTTGCAGAAAAATCAGAATGAAAGCCATCGGCTCCTTTTTTTAAATTCAACCATTTTCTCATATTCATTTTAGGCCACGATCCCTGCAATTTTGTGTTAAACAATAATAATAAATTTTTATTAATAAACTCGTCAAATTAATAATTTTATTCTTATATAAAAGTCAATAAATACAACAAAAAGAATATTATTCTGCTACTGAGGATATTCATTTATCGAGTTTATGATATACGCGTAAGTTTTTGGATGTTAAAAGAAAAAAAAAAACGAACCTTTGAATGTCGAATGCTTTCGGTTTTCATCTCCGGGGCCTTACAACCATGTCGATATCATGTGTTTGATCCTGCAAAATCAAGAAATATGTGGTTTGTTTTATGAATTTACAGAAAAAGGTGATATTTTGTTACGTAATTCTTATTATTATTTATGGATATTTAAATATTTAATTGAAGAAAATCAACTAAATGCAGCCGGTTGCATATACATCTCAATCAACTGAACAACTCGGTATTCTGGATGTTATTTTATAAACATAAATTTTATTTTATAGGTACTAAAATATTTGAATTATGATTTATGAGCAACTTAAATACACCCAGTTGCAGGAAAAATGGAGGCAGCGTATAAGGCAGTACCTCAATTTAATAAGTCATTTCTTATTTTATTAAAATTATTAGTATAAGTCTAATTTCGAAAATAAAGAATACATGACTAAAGGAAATCATAAGTATTCCATATTTGTATTTGTATTAAAAAATCATTTATATTTATAAAAAATGCATATGTACTACTACTAAAATGTTTTTCAAAAAAGAATCTTTGGGGACTTGCCAATATACTAAATTTATATAAAAGATTAAATGACTAAATTTAAAAATACGCATACAGAGAACAGCCAGATAGTTGCTTTCTCTTGAAGATTATGAAAAAATACAACTTTTTGAAGGAGACTTTACAGAGTAGAAAAGAGGGATCAACAAACACTAGGAATATTTTCAAGATTTGAAGATCTGTCAAACACTCAAACTTCCGTATGATCAAACGAATAGAATTCCAAAAACCCATTATAAAATTGGAATATCTTTATAATCATTAACCATAAATGGTAAATCACCCATAACAAAAACTATTAAAATATCCTAATCTTCTGATACGATGTATTATAAGAAATATACATACAAAGAATGTAATAATCTCGATCTACTGATCTGATATACTATATGCATGAAAAAAAAATATAATTTTGATGGGATTTATGTTATGATTGAAGAAACATGGAAACAGAGTATGATTTGGGTGAAGACGATTAATTAAATTGAAAGATTGCACAAAATGTGAACGTTTGAATCTTAATAATATGATTAATTGTGATGAGCGGAGACTTACATAAAATGTTTGCAGCGAATTGATGTAATTGTGTTCCCGTTTTGCCCCTGGGTGATGAATAGAAGAAGTGTGTGTGTGTGTGTGTTTTGGATTTGTTGCGAAGAAGATGAATGAGATTGTGGGCGTTTTCCTCGGAAAAGAAAAAAGGGGCAGTTGCTTCCATATTTATACACATAAATGTAAAATAATAATAATAATAATAATAATAAACAACAATAATATTTATTAATAATAATAATAATAATAATAATAAACACTTCATTCATTATGTTTGTTTGACGACGGGGAGGTGGGAGAGTGGGGTACGGAGCAGGTGTACAATGGTTATTTTCATTTGTTTAATTTTCATTTATTTGATTATCATGTTGGGCTTAGCATTAGCAACTTGAGTTCTATTCTATTCTTTTATTTTTCTATATTCTAAAAAATTTAGGAATTAGTTAAACTAGGTTTTCATTCTCGCATGTTGCATCGGGTTCCATTACGATTTTAAATATTAAAATACAGATATAAAAACGCATTGTAACAACTTTCACTCTCACGTAAAACCCTAAAACATACTTCGTCGTAAAAATTATTATTGTTTACACATATTCCTCGTCGTTCATCAGGTACTAAACCGTAACGACAATACATAGCCTAAGACATGATTCAATACTTGATTTTAAATGCGACTCCACGTTGAAGAAAAAAAACATTTATATCAGAATGCTGACATAAAAATCTAAAATAGTCTCGCATCCGTTTAAAAATAATAATGAAAAAAAAGTTATTACAGAAAAACAAAACTATTAGAAAAATTAACGGGGATAAAGCGTATATTATTAAATTATAGGAGTTTGAATGAAAATTAAAATAAAAGTTTAGAAGTGACGCATGATATTAGTGGCCATAACTTATGAAAGATTAAATTTTCTTGTAATCATTTAACGTGTAATATTATGAATCTGTTTATGTAGTTATTGTGGCAATTACGGACTATGCCAATGTATGCATCAGTCAACCTTTTATGTACTAAATTTTTGATGAAATACTGAATTATAACAAAATCGTGAAATGTTGCTATTCCTATTCGTAAAGAGTGTAGATTCTTAAATCTAATAATCATGAAATGTTGGCCGGTATTCCTGTTCGTATAGTGTAAATTTCTTAAATCTCTATAAAGACATCCATGCATTGGGCGTGGAGTATTTATTACACATGCCTTAAAAGACCGATAATGTTTACAGATTTCAAAAATCTCAAGAACCCTAGAAGCATAATTCATGAGCTATAGAGAGTGAATGAGTTATCGACTTATCGGCTTCTAAGCTTGTTTATCGACACCGGTGATTACTGTCTAGCATCATGTCAGCTACGTGTGTATACTATTAATTAAAGGAATCATATACTTTTGTCATCTACCGCTTACACAACACCATGTCTTAAAACGCCCAATGGGTCATGGTTTCAGAATTGGAGCATTCGTCGTTGAATTTAGTGTTTTCATAATGATTTGTAATTTCCACTCACGCATGTCGTCTTCACACATGTGCCAGAACTTGATTACTACACCATGCTTTGCATTACTCTCAAAAGCAACCCCTTCATTTTATTTATTGCTTTACAGGCAACAGCAGATGCTACTTGCTCAAAGGCTTTTTATGTCCACCATGAAATTTAGTAATGCTATTGACGCTTCTTCGGAGTAACTAAAAAGTATCCCAATAAATTGAATAGTTGACAAATAGAAAAAGCAAGCTAGGATAACCAAATAATTTGAGAAAGCGACGCTTCAGTTATGTTTTTTCTACAACCGAGTTTTTGTGGTTCGCTTATGCTCACGTTCTTTGTGTTCTCAAGTAGATATTATGGTGGTAAAGTGCTCATCATCTATCTAGGAGATCTAAAGCTTAAATAACACAGATAAGCATAAGTAATTTATAAAAGTATATTGTAAGGAACCATAACAAACAAACATACACAGTATATCCCACTCAAAAGCAGGGTCCGGGGTAGGTGGTGGCGAACCTTTCCTCTATCTAGAGAGATAGAGAGACCGCTTCCAAAGAGACTCCCCGACTCGATGATGATAACGAGCAAATTATATAGTATATAACACATAGGTATATATCACATAAAAGTTTAAAATAAATATAAACAATATTCTTAAGTATATTTATAAGCATAACATACATCACATAAGCAAACCCAATGGTAATTAGCACTTAAATATTTACACATTTTACAAGTAATATATGACATCTGCAATTTTTTATTACTAATTTTTTTGTAAAATACATCCCTTGCTCTGTTTTCCTCTTTTAGACTTTCATGTCTTCAAAACCTGATTGGATTTTAATAACTAAACTTGGTTTGAATTAACTCAGATACAAAACTAGAGACATTGACTCGACTAGAGCTTCTTGATTTAGGGGTCATCATGAGTTTTTATAATAAGAGGGCGGACCTTAGAGCAACTGGTAAGGTTGCTGCTTTGTGATCTTAAGGCCATGGGTTATAGCCGTGGAAATAGCATCTTGCACAAAATTGTGCAAGGAAAGGTGGCGTACATCAGATCGCTTCGCGATCCGGCCCCTCCCCGGACCCTGCGCCAAGTGGGAGCTTCATGCACCGGGTACGCCCATGAGTTTTTATAATGTCAACTACAACAAAGGGCGTTAAATTTCATAAACTTGTAATTTAGTGGCATTGATGATTAACTTTATAAATATATTTATAATGTAAGTTTTAATTTTTTTAAAGTGAATAATTAAGCGGTATTTAGAATGAAAAAATTGTTGAGAAAAAAATTATGAGGATAAAACTCTTATTTTTCTTAAGAAAACTTTAGATTTCGTAACAAAGATCTGACAAATTCCGCTGACCAAGTGAGGAGCCAGTGAACCCTTGACCCTCTTATGGCTCTCTCACTAAACCAAATTAATCAAACTAGCTTGCATATAAATGAAAAAAATATGAATTGTTTGTAACCGAAACATACCGCCTATTTTCTCCGAGATACTAGAATATTAGTCATATGCTCGGTTATGATCTTAAGATCAAACCCTAGGCACGCCTCATTATTTGCGGTTACAAGCTAGTTTTAGGAAAATCTAAAATCCGAAGAGCCTGAAAACAGATGTGATTTAGGCAACAAAAGATCGTATAAATTCTCAAGAGAGGGGTAGTTATGAACTTATGATTTATGAAACAGGGGTATAACAGTAATTGCAAGTGATAAGTCTATACATCTTAAGTGGTAAAATAGTAAAAAGGACCATGAGTCATAGAAGATGTGATTTAGGCAACAAAAGGTTGTACGTTGACGTGTAGTGATATACGTAGGGAATGAATTTTAATTGGTTGATGTATAACTGAATCTTCGTTTTCTGCTTCGCTTCTAGTCAGAAATAGGCATGATGTGGGTACTTTGTGCAACAAAGGGTTGTACGTTTAAGCATAGTTATTGGTTAGATGCATTAACAAGAGTGGCGTGGGGGGTATTGGCAGGGGGATAACAGTCATTTTGATTAATTTAATTAATCTTTCATGCTTCATTAGACTTTAGGAAAAAAAAAAAGTTGCTTATCATATATCAAAAAGAGCAACTCACTCTCATTAGTTTTCTTTTTTGAAAAGTTGTACACAAATCAATGATCATATATCTCGTTATTTTATAATTGAGGGTTAGTTTCGATTCTTTTAAATAAACGTTTAGATGGTAAAGTGATACTATCTTTAATCAAATAGTTATAAATTAAAATTTGTAAAGTTTTGATATGATGATTTAATAAGTAAAGTAGTGTAGAGAGAGAATATATGTTTCGTCAATAACAAAAAAATAGTTTCTTAAATTATTTGGAAGTTGATTTAACATAACAAGTAGACTTTCATACATGAAATTTTGAAGTTGATTTAATTCACGTAATGAGCTTCTTGTATTATTCTAAATAGACTTTCATACATGCAAGATCGGAGGATTGAGGAGGGGGGGCGCCCCCCTCTTTTTTTCGTCGGCAGTGTTAAACTTTAGTCCGGTAATGTAAATTTTTACCCCGGTAGTGTAAATTTTTATATAAAACTAGAGTTCGCCCCCCTTAAAAAAATTAATTTTGCTCCCGCCCCCTTTACAAAAATTGTAAAGCTCCGCCTCTGCATACATGAAATATATAATTGATTATTATTTTAACTATGTTATAATATTTTTATTGTGTACCAAGCTTATATAATATATTACTTTAATTTATTATTCTTGCTGGTTATGTACCTTTATTTATATATAACCAATGAACCACAATACTTATAGATAAAAATTATTTATAACATTTAAAATAAACTAAAATACAATATTTATATTGTACAAAAATAATTAAAAGATGATACGAAAATACTTATAAATAAAAATAAATATATTAAAATAAATGGTTAAATGTACAAGAAACTTAAGTTTATGTATTTAGGGTAAGGTTTCTTTGTTTAATTTTTTCTTATACGATAACCTGTTAACTCAAATATAAAAAAACATTTATATATTACTTATGTTATAAGAACAAACATTTACATCATGTTAAATCACTTATTTAATAATCCTTTCCCTCTTTCCAAAACATTCATTTCTTAAAAAAAACTTTACGCTTTTTTAGAAACATTCTTAAGTTTTTGTATTTTTATACAAATTACACCTTTAAATAATAAACAATGATTAACATTTGCTCCCTATCATATTTATTTTATTTTTTAAATATAGGACCATTGGAGATCTAAGCTTCTTCTAAATTCTACATATGTTAGCATGTTACAAAAAGACTAGATTCGACTAAAATCACTTATGTTAATAAATTCATACGAACGCACATTCAACATACGTATGCTTATGCATAGGATTCGGTAGATATAATTATGATATTTAAATGAGAGAGTGTGGTAATTAAGTGTTCTATTAAAGAAAACAATACATATATTTGTACGATGTTCATAATTCCTTATATAAATTGGTTTTATATGTCACGACCCTCTATACATGAATATACACACACGTATATTGACACACACACAAGTTTTGGCTTGCTCTTTATCCTCCAATATTACACATACATACACACTCCCTAGAGTATTTAATTTCTTCACAAAAGTTAATAATATTTCAAGGTTCTATGGAAAATAGAATACTTTTTAATTTCTTGTTAATTATACGAAACAATGAGATAAGGAAGTTCAAATGTGAATTAAATGAATAAGTTCAATCTTTTCTAATTCTATTTATTTTACTTACATAGGCTCTTAAGGATTTTTCAATATTTCTAGATTAATGAATTTTAGTGCGATTAAAGTAACTATATGAATTTTCATTTAAAACAAAGATAATAAAAGAAACAGTACATAAATAAACAAAAATTATAAGTCAAGCAGACTCTAGGTTGACTAGGTTATATACATACATACAAATGATTTAGTGATCTAAAGAGTAGGAATTCGTTATAACACATAATGGCAAAGTATTGATTATCTAGTTGTTGTGGTCCTTATGTATTGTCTGAGTCGTTTTCCCCACCTTTGTATGTACTACCTAATTTTGTTACACATAGGTTTTGGTCCATGCCCTATATATGTTTGTCATAGACTCATAACATTATTTCAATTAGAACGATTATATGTAATAGGTTGATTCAACATCATAAACATAAAATCAGATTCTATATATTAAGTTATTAACTTCATAACATAAAGACATATGTGTATATATATAAGCAAATATCACACAACACATAAAACAACAACAACAAAAACAATTTATTTCATATAGATCTGAATTATCTAGAAAAATATTTTCATCTAGACAACATATAAATTTTAAATTAAAACAAACTTATGATTCAAACTATAGTCTTTATAAATTTTAAATTAAAACAACAGTGTTCTTAATAGATAACAATAGTGCAGTACTTGGTCATATGGAAGTGCATATATACTTTTATGTGTATTGGTGGTCTTGTATGAATAGCTAGTAATTATAGCATGTGGTGACGACGTTGAAGATTTAGAAAGGGGTTTGGATGGCTTTAAAATTTAATTGGACCTATGATAGATTTAACAGGACCATAGACGATAAATGGTCGATGTAAACATTAGACCAAAACTAAAGGGTTTGTGTAATATCCCGGGTTTCCAGTGTCAGATGTAATAGTTAAAATAAAATAAATATGAACTTTACATTTTGTATATTGTTAAATGAGTAGGTAATGAGAAAAATAACTATTTTAAATTTAAAGCTTTAGACGAGTTTTAGTGTCGTAAGAGACCGTTTAAATATATATAAATATAATAATACATTATATTTAAACGTGCTCCGTTTTTAACGAAACTTGGGTCGACTCGTAAAGAAAAATAAGTTCGTCTCAATGGCATATTTAAAATTTTATAAGACGTTATATTTAAAAAGTTATAAGAAAAAAACGAAGTAAGCAGCTGAATTAATTATAACAGTATAATAATTATAATGTTAAAAAAATATAAGGAGGAAGAAGCAGCGAAGAATGCATGCACACATGCAGGAGTTCTTATAAATAGTGACATTAAGGTAGAATTTGAATTTAAATTATAAGTTTTTTTGGGAACGCTCTAATATAAAGAGAATCCCGGATAATCGATACCCCATTAGGTATTATCATTAGTTATTTTTGGAGCTCGGGTAGGAGCGTGAGTAGGAAGTCTACGTCAAATTGCCATAGATAATTTAAGGTATGTTCTCGTTTAAGTTTATGTCAAGTTAATTATTACTTATTTTAGATTATTATTATTATTAGTAGTAGTTTTAGTATTATTACTATTATTATTTTTAGGTGTTAGGGTTATTGTTAGGGGTGGGTATTGAGTAGCCTAGCTTAATTGGGCATGGACTGATCACTCATGCTTAAACAAGGTAGCGTAAACCAATATCCAACCATTATAATAACTAGTTAGTTGTACTATTACCTAACCTAGGATTATTTAAATTGTATCAGGACCTAGAGATATTACCAGATTGTACTAGAAAAAGTTATTAACTATTGGACAACTGCTAAACAGGTGAGTTCCTCTGAATTGTTTTCTAAAACGGGATGTGATTTTCTGATAACTGGTAATAATTGAAGAATTGACTATCAATAGCATCTGTGATATGTGACAATGTTTGATAGGATGCTTGAGTGTTGCTTGTATGATTATGCTTTAGCCAGTGGAGTTTGTATGCGTAGTCTGTTTATGTGAATTTATATTGTGCTTACTCTGTTCCTATCTATTTGCCATGGTTGTATCTGCTTGATGCAATAGTCAATAATAACATGTTTTGAATTTTAAAAAATGACATATTTATGAACTCACAAGTTTTATGCTGAGTCCCAAATGTTTTCTATTTTATGGACACACATCCTAGGTGCCAAGAGATTGCAGAAATT
>BJCN01317632.1:0-12478 GCA_018326445.1 Flaveria brownii
TAGTTCATAGGCTGCATATGAGCTTCTGCCATAAAAGCCATTGTCTGCTTAGGCAAAAATAGCAAACTAGCACCTATATTGGTAAGTGCAGTTAAGACTACCAAATAGTTGGTTTTGTTGAATATTGGATGGTAGGTTTACCGCAAGAACTGAGCAGAGTGCATGACACGTTTCATGCTCCGAAAAACAAGTAGTGTCTTGCTGAGGAGACCTTATATGTACTGATTAAAGAAATTCATATGGATGATATATTTCGGTCATCGAATAACTGGCTGAAATCAGGTCTACATAAAATAAATCTTTGATGAGTAGTAAGATCCTTATCGTACAGATTGAATGGAACTCAAGGTAAGGACCAAAATTTTATCTGTGAGTGGGAAGATTAATTGAGGACTAAGTACCTTAACCTATTACAGAAAGTGTTGTAGTTGATAACTCCGACAAAATTTCGGGACGAAATTCTCTCAACAGGGAGATACCGTGACACCCATCACCAAAATAGGTGCATTAATCTGTAACTTTGGACGTTGGCTTTGACTTTTGGACTTTGACTCTTTGATTTGAGTTTAACGTTTACATAATATTGACTTGGTCTAAGAATAGTATAATAGATGTGTGTATACATGCTAAGTTCTAGAACTATGTATTATGGACTTAGTATGTCCTAGTGGGCCTTGAACATGGTGACAGTGGAAGTTCACCGATTTGGACTTAGAATGAGGGTTGTGTGCTTAAAATTGGACTAAATATTTATAAACATAAATATATACGCCTTACGTTAAAAACGCAACCAAAATATGACATCAGTGGACTTTTCCTAAAGCCTATTAAATAGACATAATTTAATTTAAAAATATATAAATTAAATAATTTATATAGCATATAATAGTCCGTTGGAATCATATTAACAAGGAGAACTTAAAAACGTGAAAATTGGACGACCCACGAATTAGGGAAAGACAAAATTGGTCGAGACAAGCAAAGGGCATGGAAGGCCCATTCATGGCCCCCTTTCGCCACAAACCATCAAAAAGGGGGCTCCCCTTTGATTTTTCCTTCATTATTTTCTTTTCACTACTCTTGTTCTTTTGGTTTTTTCTATAGAAAACCGTAGCCGCCATCATACTTCTTCTTGCTCTTCTATCATCATAAACATTGATTTTGGTGTTATTTCTTCAATCAAGATTGGATTTTAGTTAAGTCTTGATCATTTACACTTTTACCGGTAACGAAATCATTTATTTTGAATATTTTGGTCTCCATTGTTCATGTTTTTGATGATTTTTATCTCAAACATCTAAATTATCATCAAATAATCTTGTGTTCTTGGTTTTGGGCATTGGAACTTGAAGATCTAGTTGTTTCGTGTATTGGAACTTCTAAACGGTGAAACCCCAACTCTCAATCTTTGTATATTTTTTATTTTTTCAAAATTGAGTTATCATCTTGGATGATCCTTTCTAAATTGACATCTTGTACTTATAAATCGTTTTTGAAATCTCTTGTTTCTTGAATGGATAGACGCGTTGGACAGTCAAACTATGTACCGATTAACTACTAATGTGAACCAAAAGATTAAAATCTAAAGTAACTATTTTAGGACTGAATATTTATGATAATATAAGTGTCTAATACAAAGTTTTATCAGTTAGTTTATGAAATGAATGTTCTTTAAGGTCTCGGGCCAATAATAGTCAAACATTAATGTTTGGGATGCAAAAGGATAAGGTTAAGAAACTGGACAGCTAGCTGTCAGAAAAATGAGACGTTTTGTAATGATCATAATCATATTAAGCCTAAATATGTAGAAATTTTCATCTACAAACAAGTTCAATGAGTACTCTAACTAACCCAAGTGGTCTCGTGTCATTTTGATATCGTTTGACCCTTCAAACGTGGCCAATAAAACTGAAGGTCAAAACTGACGAATTCGAATAGAATTTTGGTCTATGTTCGTCGAGTCATATCTTCATCATATTTTATTCATTTGAGATGATTCTTTTTCTAGAGTTCAATTAAAGTTTTTTCTTTCAAACGATACATATACATAACATTTCGTTACTATTTCGACCTCAGATCAGTTATGCAAAACTGGTGTGCAATCAACTCTACATGCTAAAATATTTAAATAAACTTAAAAATAAGGATTTAAAACTAAATAGTCAAATAAAGCTAAGTTTTGTATTTAAAAGTTGTTAAATGATTTTAAAAGGATAAGCTAATTATATCTATAATTCATTGAATGTGGACTAATAGATGTGCATCGAAGGACATTAATAAAGTAATAGAAAGCGACAACTAAAACCTTAAATATGGCGAAATTTAAAGTCTAAATTGACATTGGACTTATTCCATTAGTAATCATGCTTTCATAAACTAATAACCTTGATGGACATTAAGGACCGGCCTACAAGGATTACACCCATATTGGTCATTTTTGTCCTTTAGTAATCCTTTTATGATATGTACTTTTAGTACTTGCTTTCGTATTATGGGATTTGGACTGTACTATTTTGAGGTAAGTTTCCCGACCCCTTTTATTATGTTTTACTTTGGGGAAAGGCTTGCTTATTGTTATGCACTATGCCGTGTCTTAAAGATTATTTAGGAACATTGTATGTGGTTCGGGTCATGGGTTGAGTCTAGATGTTCATACGTGAGTGCGTACTTATGCTTGTGCTTGACTATTATGGAGTTGTATTGTTAGTACTAACGGGTTGACACACACAAAGCTGCCGTCGGTATGCTAGTTGAGACTGACTTGACACGTGTGTGCCCTTGGGTGAATATAATCCTGTTAATTGGACTTGGACTGATCGTAAACTTGTGTTGATATCAATGATTACTCTAACACCCCGCCCCGGATAGGGCTGACGTGTCACACAGTACAGTAATCATAGAAACTAAAAAATATGGATATTAAATAAGTCAAATCAATACCGTTACATATATGATAAATGTCTTAATTAATTATCGTCTCTTAATTTCAAAAAAAAATTATCGTCTCTTCACTTACTAGCTTTTTCTTTAACACTCTTCACACATTCCCTTGATTGCCCTGCATACCTGTTGCGAAGAAAAAATGTGGCTGAGCGAGTGCCCAGTGACCATATAAGAGGAAAGTTGACACCAACCCCGTAACGAATACAACTGTCCCAAAATATACACATATACATATAACTGTAAATCAAATCATCAAAATCACATAGTATGTATATCAAATTTCATTTGAACATGCCATGTTAACAGAGTATAGATTTCAGGTCTAGATATTACAGGTTTTGATAGATTTCAAATTGACATACTTCTTATCATACATATCATGTAGGTTAACAAAAATTCAGATACAGATTCTCAGACAGATTAACATTCTTATGGAAATACCCAATGAGCTAGAAAAAATATAAAAAATAAAGTAGTAATCATAGTGTACAGAGGGCTACAGTCCCTAAGTACAGATGTGTCGAGGAGCGTTGGCATACACTCACATCCACCAGATGCAGATATATCCTAGGACCGGTCTATACGCCTCTAAAATAGATAAAACTAAGTACTTCTCCGAGCACATAGATATACAGATAAAATATAGATGCCGTGGTCTAATCACACCGCCACGGATGGTGCCAAGTCATCGATGCCGCAATGACAAGTCTACGGAGCCTATATAGAAAGTGTTGCTCGGGTATCAGAGTTGAGCTTAACAGACATATAACCAACTTTAAAGTTGATTAAACATAAATGATTTATATGCTAAATAAATCAACAAGTTCAATTAAGATAATTAACTAAAATAATATAAAAAGAAACACAAAACAAACATTAAACTAAGTCCTAGTGTGAGCTGAAAAATAAACCTAATAAACTGAACAAATCAAATGTCAGCCGCATTCAATATAAATTTACGTATAAAGGACGGATCAAAACGAAATCGAAGCGACGGAATATAAATAAAATAAAACGTAGAGCTGGGTCCGATCCACTAGATATAGTATAGTGAATCAAATTATTTGTACCTTAATAGTGTTTCACATTTACTTAAGTAGACCTACGCTCGAATCGGTTATCGCATAAACTTACAATATCGTTTTATTTAAAACTATATCTTAGTTTGAAGCAAAATGATAATCTGTTAATTATTCAGTATTATTATTATTATTAGTTTTAAAGTTTTCTTTTCTCTTTAACTCTTTATTTTGGTTTATTTAATTTAACATAATCTTTTTTATAAAACAAAACACGTATTCCCTTAATTTGTATTTACAAACTTAGAACTCTATTTATTTATTATTAAATTTGAAAAGAAGGCGTTTCTATAACTTCAGTTTATTTTACCAAATACGTTTTCAAAACTTTGTTTAATCTAAAATAATAAAATATTTTTATGACTCGGATTTAGTAACTCTAGAATTTCATATTAATTACATCAATTTGCTATATTATAGGACATCATCTTCTTCACCGATTTATCGAATAGAATTCCAAAATCTGAATTATTATCGATCTAAACATATATTATACGCTATAAAGGATTCAATCGGTATCTTGACTAATAGTGTAGGGAGATGAAACACCGAAGACAGATATAACCGGTATCACTTGATCATAGCTTGTGAATGTTGAACAAGTTGCGGATGTGGTGCGTCGGTGATCTACCGTGACTAGGAACAAGTACTCAATGATCGTTTCTAGGATTCAAACAAACGTGGGTCAAACAAGGGCGAATGGTTGTTTCGTAACCTATTAAAGGAAGGCTTGGATATTAATATGTGGATTCGTAGTTTATGTAATAGAGATTTGAACGAGAACAAAAGGCTTACCGTTATCTCTAGTCAAGAAAACTGGATGGCATTCAATGTTAAGACTCGTCGGCTTACTTGTAGTATATTATTAATATATTACTATATTTCTTATAATTTATTTTAATTATAATTTTATTTTTACATTAATTTAAAATACAAGTATTTCAACTCTCCTCCCGTTAATTTTAATTTCGTCCTCGAAATTCTAAGCCAAACATACATAAACACATCAAAATACACGTAATCTCTGAAGAAGAAATTTTTTGAACTACTATAACGTTTAAAACCCGAAAAAGCAAGTAGAAGCCACATGAACACAAGTATGTTTTCTAACAAGTAATGATAAATAAGATAATTATGGATAATTATGGCTTTGTCTTCAAATAGAAAATCATCAATATTTAGAAATCAAGTAAACATACCTTAGTTTTCAAATAGATTAGGGTATTGCAATTGTATCGTTTCTTTTATTTCCCATGTCGCTTCTCTTTCAGAATGATTCTTCCATCGAATCTTAAGAAATGGTATTGAATTTCGTCTCTTGACTTGTACTTGATGGTCAAGAATGGCCTCGGGTTTCTCTTCATAAGATGAATCTTTTCGAATTTCATTTAGAGGATAATTGATAACATGCAACAGATGGTAGTTATAGCCCCTCAACAGAGATATAAGAAAAACATTATGAACGTGAGAAAGTTACGGTGGTAACGCCAAATGATAAGAGACTTCTCCAACTCTATCGAGTATCTAAAATGGTCCAACAAAACAAGGACTAAGCTTCCCTTTAATACCAAAGCGTCGGACACCCCTACATGGTGATACTTTCAGGAACGCTTTATCACCAACATGAAACTCCAATGCTCATCGATGTCGGTCTGCATAACTCTTTTGTCTGATCTGAGCCTCCTTTAGTTTTTCATGAGTAATGACAACTTTTTCGTTTGTAATCTGCACTAGTTCGGGACCCTCAATCATCTCATCTCCAACCTCGTTCTAACATATCAGTGCTCAACATTTAAGACCATATAATAATTCAAATGGATCCATATCAATACTGGCCTGCCAACTATTATTATTAGAAAATTCAACCAAGATTAGATACTCATCCGAATTACCCATCCATTCGAGTGCGTGCGCTCTAAGCATATCCTCAAATGTCTAAATGGTCTGTTCAGACTGTCCATCAGTCTACGAATGGAAGGCAGTTCTAAATCTTAACTTAGTTCCCCAAGCCTTCTGGAAACCCTTCTAGAAACAAGATGTGAAACAGGGTCTTTATCACATACTATAGAAGATGGTGAGCCATGAAGTCGATCAATATCACGAAGAAATATCGCCGACAACTTACTCACTGAGTACCATTTCTGAATGGGCAAGAAATGGGCTGACTTTGTGAGTCTGTCAACTACAATCCAAATAGCATCATTCTTCTTACAAGTTCTTGGCAAACCTATCATAAAATCCATAGATACGTCATCCCACTTCCAAACTGGAATATCTAGTGGTTCTAACAACCCACTTTCTCTCTGATGTTCAATCTTTACTTGCTGGTAAGTTAAACAATGACCCACGTACTTAGCCACGTCTTCTTTCATACCGCTCCACCAAAAGTTCTGCCTCAAATCTCAATACAATTTGGGAGATCCCGGGTGGATAGAGAATGGCGAACTATGTGCCTCAGTTAACAAAGATTCACGAAGAGTGGAATCATTAGGCACACATAATCTCTTCCCGCACCATATCACACCTTGTTCATCAACTCGGAATTCAGATTGCTTCCCAACCTCTAAGTTTTGTAACATTCCTTAAAGTTCACCATCATGTTTCTCATCCTCCTTAATTTGTATGATTAGGTTTGGTTCTATCTTTAATCTTGCAAGATAACTTCCAGACCCACTAAACTGTAAGTTGATTTCCATTCTCTCTAGGTCTCATATAATTTGAGGTTGAAATCTAAGCCATGCTAAACCCCCAGAATTCTTTCTGCTTAATGCATCTGCCATAACATTAACCTTACCGGGGTGGTACTGAATGTTAGTGTCATAATCCTTAAGCAATTCCAAACATCTCCTTTGCCTCATGTTAAGTTCTTTCTAAGTGAAAATATACTTGTGACTTTTATGGTCGGTGAAGATGTCGCATGTCTCGCCATATAAGTAATGCCGCTAGATTTTGAATGCAAATATCACTGCAGCTAGCTCCAGATCATGTGTTGGGTAATTTACCTCATATGGTTTAAGTTGTCATGAAGCATACACAATGACTTTTCAATACTGCATAAGGACAAAACCAAGCCATTTCTTTGAGGCGTCACTATAGATTTGGTATCCGCGTATACCTAAATAGAGAGTAAGAATAGGAGCAGAGACCAATCTTTTCTTCAACTTGTAAGAAGAGTTATATTGAAATTCTCATGTTGGAAAGGGATTATCCGATTCAGAAAGCGAGGGAAGTTGAGCCCAAGATATATCGGGCCATTTAAGATTGTCGTAAGGGTAGGAGAGGTGGCTTATAAGTTAGAGCTACCTGATGAGTTAAGTAGAATTCACCCGACGTTCCATGTATCTCATCTGAGGAAGTACTTAGCGGACGTGCCACTTGGGGATATCGAGGTTGACGAACGGATCAATTATGTGGATCAACTCATGCTATCATTGATAGAAAGGAGAATAGGTTAAGGAATAAAGTGGTTCCATTTGTGCAAGTACAGTGGAAGCACAAGAAGGGGACGACGTCCACTTGGGAAACCAAGGAAGAGATGAGGCAACATTACCCTCATCTGTTTGATGACTGACAGGTTTCAAGGATGAAATCTAAATAAGGGGTGGAATTTTAACGACCGAAAATTTCAAGAAAAGAATGGTTGAAAAGTTTTCATGCGAAAGGAAGGATCTCACGTGAAAGGTAGTTCTCGTGCGAGAAGTCTGCGAACAGTACAGCTGGGTATAAATAGCTGCGAACACCCATATCTGACCCCATTTTAAGCGAACAGTGTTGCTGCTAGAGAGAGAAAATGGCCGTTTAGAGAGAGAAAGTGCAGAATCGAGGTGTGTAAGGTATGTAATTCGTGTACTAACTCGTGTTATGTATTAAGAAGCTATTATTGACAAATATGATGCGTGGATATGTAGTTTTCATTTAGTAAGAGCTTTGGAAGGTTGCGTTTGTGCTAAGACTTCATGTGGTGAGTTTCTAGTCCCCTTTTTACACAAGTATTAAGTTTTAGGGCTATTATGCATACTAAAATAATCGTTTTATGATTGTATGATGTTTTTTATGAGGTTAAGCATGTTAGAACAGCCTTAGACACGATAAGTTATGTGACTGGGCTGGAAAACCCATAGTTTTTGCATGAGCAGTTTTAGTGTATGGTACAAAATTTGAATTTGTGAAGTTCTCACGCTAAGAATTGGTTCTCACGCGAGACTTTGGTTTTAGCGTGATATGTAGGTTCTCGTAGGTTCTCGCATGATATGTAGGTTTTCTTGCGACTAGAAGGTTTTCGCGCGACAAAGTTGATGTGATGCACAGGTTTTGAATATGATAAGTTCTCGTGCAAGAGGTTAGTTTTCACGTGAGATGATGTTGATGTGTGCCTAAGTTTTCGCATAACCTGCTGTGATGTTTGTGATGCTTGTGATGTGTTATCTTTCCATGATGTAATGACTTTCAAACTATGTGTGTTATGATGTAAATTTACTTGATACGTATGTATGAATAAGTAAAGTATTATTTAATGAAAGTGAAAGATAACAATGATGAAAAGTGGAACATATTGAATGAATGAAAGTCATGCAAGCAAATGATGGAGGTTCACAACTCAATAAGGTAGTTATTTGCTCAACTGTGTGCGGTTTAGCTAACCCTTGAGTATGCACACAGGGGTCTAGTCTTTGTGACTGACCAAGATGTGATGGGATCCTTGCCGCTTACCCCGGTGCTGTGTCGGCTTTTGAGCATGATATGGGGGTTTATTTATAAACCTCCGCACAGTACCGGCTTTTTGCATGACATGGGCGTATAGCGTAGGGCAGGATCCGTAAAAAGATGAATGATGTTAACGAATGATGTTAATGAACGATGTTAATGAATGAAAGCACGAAATGTATGATGATGAATTGTGACGAATGATGATGAATGATGATGAAATATAATAATTAATTTCTTTTCAAGATGTATGTATGATGTATGATCATGTATGAATGTAATAGAAGTATTTTTTGTGACGAAGTAAAATTTTATTTATAAAACTAGAACTCACTCAGTATCACTAACTTTTTGTATGCATAATAGTTGGTAGGTGAATATTGATGCTGAGGAGGTGCAGGCATGGATGCATAAGCTACTGAGAAAGATTTCAAGAATGGCATCAACATTTTTGAGAAAGATATCATGTTAATACAATTTTCGAGATGCACACTTAAAAAAATGATGATTTGACATGATTTTAATTATTAATAAAAAGTTTAAATTCCGCTACAAATGTTATGTTTTCAATGTTTTATGCGATGAAGGTCCAACTGTAAGCGTCCTGGGTATGGGGCTTCACATGATCAAATGTGTCCGCATAAGTTTTCAATACTTGGAAAATTGTTGTAAGCATTTGTTATGAGACTAATGCGAGAGTTAATTTCTGCGCATTAATTTCACTTGTGTTTTTCATGAATCAAAACTATTACACGCATTGGCTATATGCTTGGGTTAACTTCACCCATATTAACCAGTGCTCTTACCAACATTAAATTTTGAACTTGTCAAATATTAATGTTTGTTATGGATAGTTTTGGCTGTTCTTGAGTTGATGTTTTGACTTTTATGAAGATGAGTCTTTTGCTTTTGACTGTTATGAAGATGAGTCTGTTGATTTGATGTTTATGAAGTTTTGACTGTTGCTTGGTTTGTCAATTCTTGCTTGGATTGATTTGTTCACCAGATGTGATACAAGTTTCCTAGTGTTGACTGGTCTTGGACTTTTGTGCTTCAAGATATCTGCATATACTGAGATACTATGGTATAACTTTCTGCACCAACACAGTCATTTTTCTGATTTTATATTTTTAAGAAAAGAAACAACTGTACATAATGGTCAAAATTTTAATTCCTCCCCTAAAGTTTATATCCATAAGGGATAAAAACTTTAAAGATTTACAATTTTGAAGAGAAATTATTTTTGTGATTTTTGTTTTCTTATATGTACATGAAGAGGAACTATACCTTATTTGGGATCATATCAATCATGCCTTTCACAAGTGCGAGTAAATGTTATTAAAACAAACATAATCATGAACACATTGATTGAAGGTATGTTTGTCCTCTTAAACTCGTGTTTGGTTAATATTTTGACGCTTGTGATCATTATCATGTTTTGAGTTGATAGAGTATTCAACATGTGCCTCACTCTCAAAAGCATTGTAAGATCAATCAACCGTATGAAATGCATGATAGAACTTTTTTACAACTTACATGACCAGGTCATTTAAATTATGACATCTCATTTTGATTGATCCTTATTGGGATCTTTTACTTTGATCCCTTTTTTTATTTGATCCACATTAGGATTCTTTTTCACTCACTTTGAAAGGTGATCCTCTTTGGGATTCTTTTTAGTCATTCATAACGAATGTATTCTTTATTAATTCATCAAGGTTGGATGTGTTTCACATTAGGAATCTTGTTGGATCATGACATCAGCACTATGTGCTTCTTCTCCAGATCTTTGCTCAACAAAACAGAGAAGAAACTTATGTGAGTGAATGAGATTCATAAGGTATCATCACCTGGTGTGTTTAGGTTGCTATACGCACACATATTTAGATAAGCTAATACTTACACATACTTTGAGATGAATGCTTCACAGTTGAATATGAGATTTAGTTCATCACAACATGTGTCTTCTTTTCCAAACTGAGCCTACCCGCATATCAGATAAGTCATGTCAGTTATTTAAGTTTTAGAAATAAGCATAGTGAATGACATAACGACTATAATTATATCATTTCCTATTTGAAGTATAAAGCATATTCTTCAACAAAATAACTTCTTTTTGTATTTTGTAATATTTGAATGTTTTTATTAATTTTGGTTTTTATTAAAGGTTAATCATGACAATTGATTAGACTAAGAATTCAGGCCGACTAGGATCAAATGCCTTAGTGAACAAATCAGCTAATTGATTGTCAGTGTGAACCTGTATAAATTTAATTAACCTTTTTTTAGCGTAGTCTCTCAAAATGTGAAATCTAATTTCAATGTGTTTTGTTTTTAAGTACTGAACTGGATTATTGGTTATGAACATTGTTGCTGTGTTGTCAATATGAATTAATGTGTGCAAGAAGTTAAAACCATAACCAACAATCTGGTTTTGAATCCAGAGAACTTGAGAGCAACAAGCTGATACTGCTATATATTCGGCTTCTACTATTGAAATAAATACATTTGTTTGCTTCTTGCACTGCCAGAAGACCAGTCTGGACACCAAGAAATTGACAACCACCAGAAGTGGACTTCCTATTGAAATTGCATCCCCTATAGTCACTGTCGGTATATGTATAGAGATTGAAATCTCCTCCCTTTGGATATCATAGTCTACGTGTAGGCTTGCCCTTGAGATATCTTAATATTCTCTTGATTGCATTCACATGAGATTCCTCAGGATCTGCTTGATATCTGGCACAAACACATAGACCAAACATTATGTCATGTCTACTAGTTGTTAGATACATGAGTGATCCAATCATAGATCGATAATGAGTTTGATCCACTGATTTTCCTTCTAAATCTGGACCTATTTTCTGATGGCTATGTTAGAACACTAAATCGAAGTTTAACCTCTTAAACCTTAAGAAAATGTAGCGGATATGTGTATATTTTAAAACATGATTTTAAAGCTGAAAATACATGTTTTATGGTGACAAATATATGAAAGAAACAAACCCAAAACAAAAGGATCATTTATGTGAATAAACAAGCTATGAACATAATGAAAGTGTACATAAAATCACAGCTATATAAAGCTGTGATTAATTACCTTTCTCCAGCTGAAATGTCGACCAAGGAAGAGTGATTAGATGCTAAAGATTCGGCCAAGGCTCCAAGGAAGGACCCCTCAAGCTAGTATACCCCAAGAACTATCACAAAACACCTTAGATGCCAGGATTGAACACCAAAACAGAAAGATAACTCTGCTGAAAAAACTTTCTGCTGAGTTCTCTTTAACAAGAACAAGAAAACCCTTTTTCTTGTGTTGTTCTATTGCATGTGGGAGAGAGAATGAGATGGAGTGAATGTGTATCTAATGTGTGTTTGTTTTCAAGATACTCCACAAAACCAAGAGGAGGCCAAGCATCAAAAGGGGCGACCGAACCCTCTTGGCTTTTTAATTTCCCCCCAAAAGTTAAAAGGAATATAACACATTAACAAGTCATTTATAAAAGTTGTTTATTCAATTAAACTTTTATTAGAATAACAAATACACACTCACTAATTATTTGATGTTATTTAAATAACTTAATAACATTACAAACAATATCTATAAACAAAATATCCATATAAAATGTTCAATCTCACATGCAACTGATTTAGAAAACCCATTTTCTAAATTTTGTGTTATTATTTAATTGCATGATCATATCATCAATTGAATAATTGTCGGTGATTGCAAAGCTTGTTATTGGGTATAA
>BJCN01317637.1:0-13058 GCA_018326445.1 Flaveria brownii
AACTTTAATGTCTGCAATCTTAAATTTTGTTGTCTTTAATCTTTCCTTAGAGAAAGATCATTATGGTTTGTAAAAAAGAAGATTCTTGAAAGGGAAAATGTATGTGGAATAAATATTATTAATTTTCTTAATTTTGTCTTGCTAAATTATGCTTATCTGATTGTTAATGGCACATCTATGATTGCTTTAATGTGCATATAAAATGATAAGCTTCAATGGTATAATGCAGATGGTGAGGTATATATATTTTAAATATTACAAGTGTTCTATGCATTCTAACGAAGTTGTTTTTTGGCATAACATGGCATTTTACAAATATAAGAAAAATTGGGAATTAGTTCATCACATTTACAAACTTATGCATCTGTCAACTTTTCTTTTGGAAGTTTTAATTTTATCATCCTAATATATCAAATCTACAGGTGAAATGTTGGTGTTAATGTGGTCATCCTTTTTCTACACAAGTTAGAACTAGAATGGATTTAAATTTGCATTTGGTTCTTCATATATTCACAAAAGGAGCATATATTCATCATATCAACACTATAACATCAAAGTCTTGATTCCTAAACCAGGTGTTAAACCACAAAATTTTTTCATATGGTAAGATTATCAAATCTAGAACCATAATTTTGGATCTTGAGGGCACTGATGGAAGGGAGTGAAGAGAGGTAATTACCTCTTAATGCTATAACATTTTTCAGTTAGTTTCTTAAGTAGTGAAGAGAGGTAAGTGCCTCTTATTTAACCTCTCAATGGGTCAAACGGGTGGTTAAATTAGTCAAAAGTTATATATAAACTAATAGAAAAAGAATACCGCGTAATAAATTGCCGCCGCATTGCGCGGGTTTATTGCTAGTAACTGTAAATTTAAATCCTATAACATATTGTCTTGTCTTTGATGGATTGTATATATTCATAATTTGTGTTTCACATGATGAATTCCTCCCACAGACCAAATATGCTTTGATAGAAGAGATCATCCCACATATCATAAGGGATGTTTCGTTATCTCTCTAAACCAATACGATAACAAATTGACGTGAATTAGTTATTATGTAAAATTAAAAATGATTTAAACAAGTGCGTGGTTGTTATTCTTGACACTCGTGGTTTGGGAAAAAAAATCAAGTTGTGTTATGTCACAAATTGGAGCAAAGTCGAATAACTTAACAAAATTTTCTCAGAATGGAAATTTTAATTTAAATTATGATTATAATCTTAACTAATTAGTGATTACGTAGAAGAGATTTAGCCCAATGGTATCAAGATGTTAAAAAGACAACGGATCAAATTCTAATATGAACAAAATGTTAGATTTAAGAGTAGGTTGGTGGGTGTGTGAGTGCACATGTATTAAATTATTAATTAGTAATATTTTTAGAATGCAATGATTATCATAAAGCTGTGAGCCATAATCTTTAAAGATGGTCGAGACGTTCTCTAAGATTCAAGCTTCAAATAGTAAAAGATTTTGAGGGATCGAAACACGTCCGAAGTCCTCTGGGTTGGGGCAACGGCTTCCATCTCGGGTTCGTGAACCTGATGAATAAGCCTAGTAAACTGTAAAGAGCCTTTTGATATTAGCGTTGATATAAATCATGGTTAAATGAGATAACATCATGTTATTAATCGATACCTGTAATAAGAGCCTTATACATACAGTGAAATAGGGACTAGTGGTGACATATACGAAAACGTAGAAGGGCCTAATTGAAAGTAATTTGAACTGAACAACAAAACCGTTTCAACCTTGACAAGATTGGTATCACTCCGTGTGTCTTTCACATGTGACTTTTGTCCGTTTCTCTGCTAACCCATTTCAAATTCACACACCACACACACACACACACACACTCATCAGTCATCACTCTCTTCATCTCAAACCCAAACACCACAACTCTTCATCAGTCTGCACCACAAAGAAAGCCATGAAAACCCTCTCTTTTTTCTCTTCCATCTCCACCCTTGTTGTTGTTGTTGTTCTTCTTCTTCTTCTCAACCCCACATTGCAAACCCTAGCAAGAACTCAAGAAAGTTCAGAGCTTTCGATCCTCTTAAAAATCAAGTCTTCTTTAGACCCAAAAGGTGAAACCCTAACTTCTTGGTCTCCAAATGCCACCGCTTACTGTGGTGGATCCTTTGAGGGGGTTGCTTGTGATGACTTGGGTCAAGTGATGAATATTTCTCTTCAGGGTAAAGGGCTTTTTGGTCAAATACCTCCTGAGATTGGTCAGCTTAAAAGCTTATCTGGGTTGTACCTGCATTTCAATGGGTTACATGGTGAAATCCCTAAGGAGATCGCTGACTTGACTCACCTCACTGATTTGTATCTCAATGTCAATAATCTTTCTGGTCAGATTCCACCCGAGCTTGAGAAGATGGCTAATCTTCAAGGTTAGTTTTTGTGGAAAAAAATTGTAATTTCATAGACTCGAAATGTGGGCTTTTTGTTTAATAAAATTGTAATACTAGATGATCATTTGCAATTAAAAGAGGCGTAATGTGTGTTGATAAACATAAATGTGTGTGTTTATATGAAGTTAAACTTCATAAATGCATTTTTTTTTTTTGGAAATGAGTATGAATTAATCAACACCAAGAGTAATGTGAGGAAGAAAGAATCAATGTTAGATTAGCCTGTAGTAGAAATTCCCCAGCCCAAAGCATCATACATCTCTTAAAACTTAATTTACAAGTCATCACACCGGCATTACTCTGGATTTGGAAGTTTCTGATCTAGAATTAAAAATTAACAATTGTTTTTTTATCTGGTAACTATGTGTGGTTTATTGATTCCAACAGTTCTGTCATGTTACAATATTCTTAGGTTCCATATTGTCATTTTTGGATCCATAGTTACAGAGATGAGAATATCTGTGAAGTATGTCATCCAAGATTTCATGTTTCTTAGTTCTGTTAATGGGTGGTGTATACTGTACTGCATACATGGTTGGGCAATGGGGATCAACAAAATGAAACATGTGAGTCCCATTTGCATTTATATTCGGCGTACATGGGACTACCATCACGCTAATGAGCCTGTAATGTAAGGGCTCCCTTAGCAGGGATTAAAGTAAGACACACAAAATGAAGTAAAAATGGCGTAGAAGAATAAAACCATAATCTTAGCAAATGGTGTAATGTTATTTTTCTTATTGTTTTGTAGTTTTGCAACTATGCTACAACCAATTGAGTGGAAGCTTGCCTACACAACTTGGTTCTTTGAAGAAGCTCAATGTTCTTGCTCTTCAATACAATCAACTAAGCGGTGCAATCCCGGCTACACTTGGGAATTTGGATACTTTACAGAGGTTGGATTTGAGCTTCAATCGCCTTTTTGGCTCTATCCCAATGAAAATAGCAGACGCCCCGCTATTGCAGGTGTTGGATGTGCGAAACAATACACTTTCAGGCAATGTACCTTTAGGTATTGTTACATTATGCTTATAACTTTTGATGTTATAGAATTTGTAACACTATGTCCTCATGCGATTTGATTTTGATTGTTGATCGACAAATTTATATGTTTTGTCATTCTTTTTTGAAGTTTTGAAGAAACTCGATGATGGATTCCAATATGCAAACAACACTGACTTATGCGGATCCGGTTTTGCTGATCTGAAAGTTTGCAACTCTTCTTTTGATCCTGAAAACCCCAATAAACCTGAGCCGTTTGGACCACAGTCAAAAGGAGTCACACCCAAGGCCATTCCACAGTCTGCATATGTAACCGGGGATAAGTCAAGGTCAAAGTCAAAGTCATCAAATGCTGGACTTGCTGCCATACTTGGAGCTGTTTTGACTGTTATGTTACTAGTTGCTGCAATTTTCACATTCATTTGGTATCGCCGGAGAAAACAGAGGATTGGGACCGCCTTTGAATCATCAGATAGTCGAATTAGTACAGATCGACTTCAAGTCAAAGAAACAGTGAACCGAAGAAGTGCTTCCCCCCTCATAAGTCTCGAGTACTCAAACGGGTGGGACCCGATGTCAAAAAGTCACACTGGAAGCGGGTTCTTGCAAGAAATTCTTGAAAGTTATGTGTTCAATGTGGATGATGTCGAGTCAGCGACTAGGTTCTTTTCTGACTCAAATTTACTAGGGAAAAACAGCTTTTCAGCTACTTATCGAGGGATTTTACGCGACGGATCTGTTGTTGCTATCAAACGTATTGCGAAAACGAGCTGCATATCAGATGAAACCGATTTTTTGAAGGGATTAAAGATACTAATCTCATTGAAACATGAGAATCTTCTAAGGTTACGTGGTTTCTGTTGTTCCAAAGGTAGGGGAGAGTGTTTTCTGATCTATGATTATGTTGCTAAGGGAAACCTATTGCAGTATCTTGATGTCAATAGCAAAACTGGAATGAATGTTCTTGATTGGTCGACTCGATTCTCAATAATCAAAGGCATTGCTAAAGGTTAGTCATGCATAATAATGATTCTTTAAATCATTAAATCTGTCAAACAATCATGTAATCACTTCCAAAACGCACATCCAAATACCAAAAGAAAATGTTTGGTTTTTCACTTTGTTGATGTTTAATCTGTCTTTATGTTTGTTGTACTAGGTATTGAGTACCTACACGAGGTCAAAGGAAAGAAACCGGCTCTCGTTCATCAAAACATATCAGCTGAGAAGGTGCTAATTGATCAACACTATACACCATTGCTCTCGGGTTCAGGCCTCCACAAACTACTAGCTGATGATATTATATTTTCAACCCTCAAAGCCAGTGCTGCAATGGGATACCTTGCTCCCGAGTACACAACAACAGGCCGTTTTACTGACAAGAGTGACATTTATGCATTTGGGATACTTGTTTTCCAAATCATCTCGGGAAAAACAAGAATTGGTTCGTCTATTCGCCAAGGTGCCGAGTTATGCCAGTTTGAAGATTTTGTAGATGCTAATCTTGATGGGAAATTTTCTGAGTCTGAGGCTGTTTTGCTTGCGAAAATTGCATTGCTCTGCACTCACGAGTATCCAAACTCGAGGCCCTCGATTGCAACTGTGGTTCAAGAACTAATCAATGTTGGTTCCACCACTTAATTCACCGATCGATGGTTGTTAGGTTCGAGTTTCTCACTCGAACTAGTTAGGTTCATGTTTGCCTTCACCTATGGATTGTGTGATCTGGGCTTGTCTAGGACTTGTACTTGATTTAGTTTCAACTTGTTTGACTTTTAACTGTAGTTGGATTATTTTGGACTATCAATTTGTTATTTCAGAAGGAGATTTCTTGAAATCAAAGCGCTACACACATTTTATTGCATCATATTCGTTGTTTAGAATTTGAAAATTTTAGGTCTGCTTATATGTTTGTGTTGTTTCACATTAAGAGTTAATAATGGTGCAGATGAGGATAGTTTAACTTTGTTGGTTAACTTAAGAGAACTTTTGCTTGCTAGCTCAAGAGAATTTGAGTCTGATGCCTTGTGGCCTTTGCGCTCGTTCATAAAATAAGCTTTGATTTAGGCTTGTGCTCCGGCTCTTTTAAAATCGACTCAATTTGATCTTGTAAGGAGTAGGTCAAGAGTATATCAATGATTCGATTCGTCCATATCCACAAAAATATAGAGTGGCAAAATATAATTGTTGGAACTAAAGTATATAACATTCAATAAAATGGATAAAAAATAACTTACATAATTTGTTATATTGTATATTTTACACTATTCTTCTTTTTTGGTATTGTACTTGTTAATCTCTCAATGTGTCGTAGCTTTATTGAGAGATGCAAAAGAGCACTCTATTCAAAATATTTTGTTCTAATCTACAGTACAAACAAACGTGAAGTAATCAAACAAAGAATTTTGATTCTTTATCCTAAAGAAAAAGACAAATTACCTTAAAGGCTATCTTTTGTGTAGCTAATATAGGACATGGTTGTGTGTGAACGGTGAACCCTTGGTGTCCTTTTCTATGAGCAATCAAGAATCTATTGGGGCTCGGCAAACATAGGACATGGAATGACAGGAATACCAAGTTGATGGTGTTTAGTGTAATTTTTCTACACAAATTATTTTTGCACTGAAGGACAATGAATATACATTGGTGTCATACAACTCCCTGTGCACCAAAACTATGCTAAACTGAACATAACTAGTTTAGCTAATCTACAAGGTGCTCAATAAAATGCTTGAATGATACATGGCCCCTTATGTTCTAATCATCTATGACATGATGCTCCAATTGCTTTATACCTTGACAACTGGTTTTCACATTTAACTTATGTACGAGACAATTTATTTTCCGGCATTACTAAATATACAGAAAAAACAAAACCAGCTATCATATTTGGCTACAAACTGACGATAAAACAGGCTCGACTTTAGATTGTAACCTTAATAAATTAACCTGAGAATCGAGAGGGAACCAGTTGTCTAACACTGAATAAATCTCCGCGACTTGAGGATGAGATCCATCCCCTACAGAAAATTCATGAAGAGCTCCATCAAGTTCTATCCAACTAAGGCCAGGAACTTTCTTGATTTGTTGTTCTTTCATCATTCCCCGCACCCTTCTAACACGGTCCCACATGCCAAAACGTGCATATATGTTAGACAACAGCACATTTGTACTTGAATCATAATCATCCATCCTGATTGCATGTTTCGCCATGGGGGTTTCTGTGCTATCTTCAAGATTATTACACGCGCTAAGCAAAGTATGCCACAACACATTGTTTGGCTCAACAGGCATTTCCTCTATGATGGTTGTTGCCTGTTTTAGCTGCCCTGCACGGGCAAACATATCAATGAGGCAACCAAAATGTTGGACTTCTGGCTCAACCTTGTGAATTCTTCTCATGATTTCAAAACACATAATCCCTTCCTTTACCAAACCCGAATGGGCACAAGCATTTAAGACGTTGATGAATGTGATCGCATCTGGTTTTAACTTTAGTCTCTGCATCTCAATAAACATATGAAAAGCTTGTTTTCCAAAGCCATGTATAGCTAAACCACCAATTACGGCATTCCAGTGATGGACACTTTTTTCTGTTATGGTTTTAAAAACATGAATAGCAGTTTCTATGCTGCCTGATTTGGCATACATGTCTATAAGCGAAACACCAAGTTTTCCATCCAGTTTAAGTTTGTTATCGGTTATGTATGCATGCACAGCAACACCTTCATCATGTTTTCCTAACTGCGCGATTGCAGAAAGAGCAACCGATAAAGTGGTATCATCAGGAGCAATATTGCCTTCACTCATCATATTATGAAAGACTTGTAATGCTTCCAAACACGCCCCATTCTGCATATATCCAGCCATCATTACATTACAAGAGACTACATCTCTTTCAGTCATTTCATCAAACAAGCATCTAGCAATCTCGATGCTGCCCAATTTTGCATAACCATCAATCAGTTTAGCCCATGTGATAACATCTCTTGTCGGCATCCTATCAAAAAGTGCCCGAGCCAAATCAATCTTCCTGCTCTTTATGCAGCAGTGAATCATTAAATTCCATGAAACCAAGTCTTTCTCTGGCATCTCCTCAAACAACTCCCAAGCCATCTGGAACCCATCTTCAAGCATGCCATATCCACTAATCATACAATTCCATGATCTCAAATTCTTCATTTCCAAAGGCATCGAATCAAACAACTCACGCGCCAACAATAACATCCCACTCTTAACATATCCATCTATCATGGTGTTAAAACTAACCGAATCCTTTTCAGGCATTCTATCAAACACTTGGCGTGCAAGCTCCACACAGCGACACTTTACATACATACAAATCAAACAATTCTGTAGATACAACTCACTGGCAAGTCCAGTCTTCCTCAAGAAACCATGAACCTGCATTCCTTCTCTAATCAACCCCATCCGTGAACACGCCTTCAAAACCAAAGAAAACGTGAACTTGTCAACACAAGACCCGTTTTCAAGCATCAAACCCAAAACAAAAACAGCTTGTTTTGGGTCATCTCCATGCGAGAAACTCTTGATTACGGCATTCCACACAAAAGGGTCCTCAGTTTTTGAGTTAGGAGGGATCGAATGGGCGAAAAATACATACCGAGCGAATTGGATTAGAGGAGGGTGCGAAGAAGAAGCAAAGTTGAGGATTAGTTTGGTGGTTAGATAAGAGTTGTTTATGAATCCAGTTGTAAGCAATCGAGCGTGAATTTGGTTTACATCGAAATGGGTTTTGCAATTTGGGAGATGAATGAGTGTAGGGCGTGTCGAATTCCATGGCTGATGGTTTAAATTAACGGAGGCTAGCATCGGAGATTGAGCTTTAGCTCACCAAGGGAGGGCTGTTGATATATTTATTATCTGCTCATCTTACTTGTTATAATTAGTTGAGGTAGTTATCGTTTCGGATATGTACCATTATTGATTGATTGATGCACAGAGTGAGTACACGTCAAATATGCACACTTGTTTTCAGCCAAACAATTGACAAGACCAGATGACAATTTTCTCTCTGCTCATATCATGCAAACATATGACAATTTTCCTTCTTCATATTCTATAAAATTAATAGTTTCATTGCAATACGTATCAATTTCGCTGGGACATGTCATTTATATAGATAGAGTGATAAGTTCAGACGCGATCTAAAACACAACACTAAGCAAGTCATGTGTTAGTTGACTTGTTTAACTAAACAAATTATGTTAAAATAGCCTGTCTACCCATTAATTAAACAAGTCCCCGTCAAACTTGTTAATGTCCTCCAAGAGGTTGCAAGTTTTATTGAGAGTTTTATACTTTTATTCCATTATAAATAAGTGATTTACATATGTGAATAGGTTTAATGAGTGTGAGTTTGTGTTTAAAAAAAAAGAAAAAAAAGAAAAAAAGATAAACAAGTTAAACAAGTTATGTTAAGGGTTGAATGCCTTTAACTGTGACAAGGTTGGGCTAATGTATTTGATGCTGCTAAATATATGAATCGTTTTTTGAGTTCAACGGTTTAATTTGCCTCCAACATTTTTGGGTTCAAAACCAGAAAAAGAAAAAAAAAGATAGTACACGTTTACATAATGGTCAAGTAGTGAATGTTATTAATGCATATTTCGTGTGAACCTGCACACATACAGCTTACAGTAGTTTCATGAACCCCAATTAATCAAATTTACTGAACTCCACTTCATCTGCTCCCATGTACACCAGCATATTCTTTCTCCAGAACCGCTGCTGCTGCTTATGACACTGACAACCCATAATCAATTGTAATATGTTCCAAGTATGTCGCGTGTTGATGGGCTGCATTTGTGTTATAAATGGAGAAAACTGTTAAATTTGTTTCATCCGAGGTAGTGTTTAAGGTTCTTGAGAGTCCAAATCAGGCTTTGACGGATACTCGAGACCATGAAGTGCTGGCATTCTGCGTAGATCTTCTTCACTGTAAGCTGGAATAAACCAGTATCTCTCTGCAGTCCCAAATACCTGAAATTATTCAACAAAAATTTAGGCTAGAAGGATGGTAAAGCCAACATGCGCACAAAGGGTAACAAAAATGCCATTAATTGATTCAAAAAGAATTGATGTGATTAAAAAGGGCAACAGTAATGCATTTGACCAATAGTCAAATGTAGTTGAACAGATGATGTCAAACCTTAGTCGCAGAAAGAGTGAATTTTAATCAACAATCGAGATTGTAGGCAAAATGTTTGACCTAGTTAAAGAGCATTGAAGGTAACAACACCGTACCTGCTCAAAGTTCCTCTTTCGGCCAAGATCATATCGCCATTTTGGACTCGTTTTCTTCTCGTATGCCTGACCAAAATAAGACATCAATCTGGATATAAAACCCAACTACAAGTAAATGTTGGATTAGAAATACAAGAAATTGATACCTCAATTGTTGTAGTATTGGCAGACACTAGTGATGCGTGCATAATCAAAAACCCAAAAACACTTAAAGCGAAAGCCAAGTTCAAAACTACAAAAAGAAGAGAAGAAACAAATAAAGTCTAAAGATGAACCACGATATAGCAAATGGAAGGGATTAAAGTTGCAAATATACGGCTTCATAAATCTCATACCAAATGCGAGAAAAGTGGTTGCTAGAGTGCTGGGGGACCCAGCAATCTCTCCGTCACTAAAGAACTCTATGAAATAAGGTAACAATGATAAAGTTACAAGAGTTGTCTCCAAAAGCGTATAGAACTACATCAAACAACAAGTTAAAATCCATCAACATTCATTGCAAGACAACTTAGTATTTTTTACTGTGTGAAGAATATGTTTATCTGGTTATTTAAACCACTATTATGAATTTAAGTCACAGTAACCAGATATTATGTAGCAAGAAAAGTAGAGGACATACCAGGAAGAGGAGAAAGTACTTATAATTGAGTGCACCAACACAATTAACAACCCACACACAATGATGATCCATTTTTAGGACACACCTTCCACCTAAAAATTGGCAAAAAAAGCACTTATATATTTTAATTAGAAAATCTAAGTAAAGAAATGAGCTTCTTGGAAAAAAAAAATGAAAATATTTAAGAAATGATTGTATCATGGCATCCTGCTGGCCTTATACATGATATCATACAATTAAGTAATCAAATTTTTTGTAAATCACGAGGCGATGCTTGATGGCATAGCACAACGATAGAATTAAAACTTTAAAACCTTATGCATGCAAACAGGATGACATCATATAATCAAGAAAATCTGTAACACAACGAATTTTTTTTTCTAAATTCCATTAAGATAATCAAATGGAGTAATAACATTAATAATAATAAAGAATGAAGAACAGGACTTACAAACCGAACAATGGTGACAACGAGGAGGTTTTATATGGTTACACTTTCGACAGTAACGGATTCTTGTATTTGGTTGAGGGGTGGTCAATTGGCTGAATTCAGATCCATTCAACAGGTCAACATCCCCTCTTTCTTCGTCTACTACTGATCTATAGTTAGGTGGCACACCACCTGGGTCTGTGAGAACCACAGAGAAATAACTCCATAATAGCATCACCATCTGCATTAAAAATAATTACCCAAAAACTAATTTTAAGAATTTATACGTTAAACACAAATGTCGTAGGTAGTTTATGAAAAAAGGAGAACAAAAGCAACAGAAAACTAACAGGTAAACTTGGTTGATCATGTTATAGGACAAATTGCAATAATGGCAACAGACTTTCATTTCATCACTAAAAAAAATCTTACCAAAGAAATTCAACTTCTACGGCATATTATAGGTTTTTTGGTTGTTAACTAAGATAGTCCACTTTGAAAAGTACAGGGGTTTTGTAAATGATTGTTAAAGTTCATTGAATAAAAAGTAATGAGGGAAAATTGTGCTGGAATTTATTACAATTTTCCCTACAACTGCTAAATTATATGTTCTTTTGCACATATCAAGTCATATTTTACTAAAATCAAAGATCAAAGACGCATAAACAATCCAGAGTTCGTATTTTTATGACCCAGGTAGACAGGAGCATCAGTTAACATCATGATGCTTTGAATATGGTCAATCTCAGTTAATTTTACTTGATAATAAAAATTAAAAAACATACACATTACACACACAAACCAAAACACCCAAATCCTTTAGTTAAACATCTCCAATTTAATTAAAATATTACCAGGGTACGAAATATAGGCAAGCTTTATGATCAAGTCATAGACACAAGTGTTCAAATCAGAGAAAAATGGACAGAAAAAATCACCGGTGATAGATTTCAAGGGTGTTTGGATGTGCATTATCAAGAATCATAACCAGATAATAAGCTGTTTAAAGTAACAAACAATTTGCTAGTGTTTCATTTAGCTCAATAACCAGTTTTATAGCGGCTTTTTATGGATTCGATGATAATTCCACTCGAATCAAGTAAATGAGACCTATGATTACAGCTTTATTTACTAGTAACATGAAAATTGTAAGTGACTTCAGCATATTCAACTAAAACTTTTATGATTTTTAATTCTGGGTAGCTGAAATATTCCTTAAACTATCAAATAGTTGATCTATTTCAATAAAAAAAATGTGATACTTACCACATACTCAAATCAAATTTCACTAAAATCAGAATCAAGAACACATACAAAACTATAGCTCATACAGACATACTGTGATGATTTGGTAGCTAAAATGTTCCCAGTCTGGGTGTCAATTCTTATCATAACTTCTTGCAGAAGGTCAACCTAAGTTTGTTTCGCTAGAGCCTAGACTCATTGCTAAAAGACCTTCAATGCAACAATGAAAAATAATCATAAGCAAATTAAACTTCAAATTTAAATAATATTATTACCAAAGAATGAAACATGAGCAAGACAGCAAGTGCGATGAACGAATCAAGACCACCGGAGGTCAAAGCAGGGCCATAGATAGACAAAACGACAGCGTAATAGGAAACACCAACAACACCGAGAACCAACAGGATCATGATCGAACCTAACCCTCGGAGTGCCGTACAGAATCTGAACACATTCCAAGCCATCACAGCTCCAGATCTATACATAGTACTCGTCAATATCTACAAAGAAGAAAACCCAAAAGTTCAAGAAAATTATAACTCGGAACAAAGGCTTGATTTTCGTTCTTCTTTTCTAAGATATTTGTGAATCTTGAGATATGTGTTTGTGGAATTGGTGTTTTTTTTATTTTATTTTATTTTATGATTCTGAATTTGGTCTCAAGGGTTTATGATTTTTAGTAAGAAACCCTGAATTCATGGTTGTAAATGAGAGAGGGAGGAGGCAAGACCGATGGCTTTTTCTTGATAGAAAAATGAAGTTAAAATACTAAAATTAATTGTTTTTGTGGAATTTGTTGTTTTCTAGATGAATGATGAATTGATGATGTATCTTGACAAATATAGATGAACCATACTAATATATTGTGTAGTATGTGTGTACACCCACGTATGTTCAATCGTTAACCCTTTATTATTGTGATAACCGTGTTAACTTTTGAAGATCAATCAAAATCATTATTCTTTTTGCTGGAATAACATTACTACACATATATAAAAATATGTTCTTTAATGTATATGTGCAAATTCATAAGCATAAAAAAGTTTACACTAGTGTAAGTTACACTTACATCAGTAA
>BJCN01317637.1:13115-24631 GCA_018326445.1 Flaveria brownii
AGTGATATAAGTGTAACTTACACTTGTCGTAACTTTTTTATACTTATGAATTTACATATATACATAAAATAACATAATGTTATATACGTATAATGATACTATTCTAACAAAAAAAATAATGATTTTGATTGATTTTCAAAAGTTAACACGGTTATCATAATAATAGAGGGTTAATATTTGATCCTTGCCCTATACACATATATACATCTATATATATACATATATATATACATATATATACGTATATATACATATATATGTGTATATATATGTATATATATACATATATATACGTATACATATATATGTGTATATATATGTATATATACATATATACATATATATAACATATATATATATACATATATACATATATAACATATATATATATATATGTATATATATATATGTGTGTGTGTGTATATATATGTATATTATATATATGTATGTATGTATGTATATGAATGGCTGGTTAGTTGTTAATATCACAAAGTTAGTAATATTCACCCATATCAAGATTTGAACCTTGGACCTCAAAGAATGAGTTTAGGTCAGAATGGGTTCAGGTTAGAAACGAATCGGGATGAGTTCGGGTCAGAATGGGTTCGGGTCAGAATAGGTAGGGTTAGGACGGGTCAAATCCAAAAATTACAAAATTCTCAATTTTCCAACACAAAACATAAAATTAGGATGGGCACTTATAAAAAAATGTTAATATAGTTCGGGTTAAGATGAGGTTCGGGTCAAGATGGGTTAATTCTAAAATTTACCATAAGTTTCAAATAAGATTATTCATATTAGAGGTGGCAAAATAGAAGGGTTGGTTATTGGGTTAGGATGAGTTCAGGTCAAGATGAGTTCGAATCAGAATTGGTTGATTAAAAAATAGGTCAGTATGGGTTCGGGTCAGAACGGATTATGGTCTGGATATTTATCAAATCAATTATGTTTCAACTTATTTGAAGCCTCGATCAAACATTAATTTCCAGTGTCATTTCAAAGATCTTGAATTAAATAAGACCGACTCCTAGTTCGTTCTTGTAATGGAAAAAGATCGGAGTAAATCAAACCTCACCGACGTAAAATGTGTTTCCGGCTTGAAATCGAAGTAAATCTGAACCAAACGGGCTGAAGTTAATGTGTTTTCGGCCTAAAATCGGAGTAAATTAAATCTCACTATCAGAGAGGAGACGGTAGGAACTAGAAACACTAGTTCGATTGTTTTATAAAGCACCCAGTCTGACCCGATGACCACTTTTAATCCGTCCATCTTGACCCGTCTTTCATTTCAGCTCCACCCATCCAACCTAAATTAAACCCAATTGCAAAAAACTTTTGGCCCAAAAATGGTCCAACTTGCTATTAAAAAATCTCCATGTTGACCCAAAATTAGATCGTCGGGTTCTATTTGCCAGATATAGTTGTTGGAAATAGTGACGGAGCTTGAACTAGTTTATAAGGGGTGGAGGCGAAAGTAAATTTTTTAGGGGGTGGGGGGGTGAGGAACTTAGTACATATACAAAATTTGTTTTACCGAGCCAAAAAATTAACACTATTAACGGAAAAAAAAGAGGGGAGGGGGACACCGTCCCTAATAAAGCTTCACCATTGGTTGGAAAGGTTGCCGATGAAGAAGAAAAGGAAAAAAAAACATACGCGATCAATTATTAGGTGGTGATCAGAAGCGCAACAATGGATAGAGGGAGACGACAATGGACTAATGGCACATTTTAGGTCGGTTAGGGTAGGAACTAGTATATATAACGACACTCAATGCTCAGGTCGATAACATTGATTTAAGGGAGAGGGAGAGCTTTAGGGGTTGTATGTCTCATAAAAAGTGCTATTTATACAATTGCGTATCAAATCTCTAAAAAAGAATCGATACACTAGCTATTTTATAGAATTTTAGATTATCTAAACACCATGGTAATTAAATTTTTTCATCTCTAACCATCACCAGATTTGAAAGAAGACATTTTATAAAACAAATATTCATGAGGTTGTGGGAAGCACGATTGCTATGTCATGTACTTGCTTCATGCAAGGATTGTGGACATCATTAGTACCTACCTACCTACCCATATATCATCTCCTTTTATTTTATTACAAATGCAACTTTTTAATTATTCTACAATAAGAATATAAGATAGATAAGATGTTTAGACCGTCCATTAATAAATTCTACAACTAGATCGTATTTGATATTTCCAATATTATGCAATGTTATTTTCAGTGAAGTTAATTTTTTCACACAATATTACATTTTATAGTTACGTGTTATATATTTTCATGACGCGCGTAGACCGAAGTATAACATACATCCCGGATTTGGATTTGGATTTAGATTTGGATTTGGATTTGGATTTGAGATAAAGATGTTAGATGTGAATTAGTTGATCGAGTTGATGGTAATTATACACACGGAGCTAGGCAGCCTGAAATTAATTAAGAATGTTGTAAAAGTAAGTTGCAAATAATAATGTTAGTTCAGGGGTATTTATGTAATTGCATGTTTTCGTGGGAAACAAAGAGCGCTTAATAACTGTCACCCCTTAAAATGTGACAATAATAGCTGTCTCCGGCATCCCTCGATCTCCTTCAATTCCCAACGTTCTCTCTCTCTCTCTCTCTCTCTCTCTACATGATGTTCTATCGACAAAGGAATTGAAGGTTTCATTTCTGAAAGTTAAAAGATATTAATCGAAAGTACGTTATATAGAATAGAATAGAATAGAATAGAATAGAATAGAATAGAATAGAATGTCATGCGCCTATTCCGATTCCGATTCGTCCTCGCACGGCGGAGAGTATAGGAATTTCCGTCAAGTCAGCCGCCATAGTAAGTTCAATTCTATCTCCGGCCTCCATTCCTTTTCATTCATCCGGCCAATTATTCTTACCTTAGATCGATATACGTACGTACAATATATATATACATATGTATTCTTATTAATTTTTATCAATTTCCACTTATTGATTAATTAATTTGTTTCTTTACATGCCATGGAAGACTTAATTTTGCTTTACAATTAGTCTCAGATTAATTAATTGTGTATGTCTGTACATGATAGCTAGCTAGCTAGCTAGGTTAAAGCTGCTTTCTACTCCCTCTTACTAACAAAACTTCAATAATATTTATATGGAATCATGTACGTCTATATATGAAATGCTACAACGTACATTTATATAACGGCCGGCGTCTGTCTGTGATATATCATTTGCATTTGCATTTGCATTTGCATTTGCATTTGCATTTGCATTTGCATTTGCATTTGCATTTGCATTTGCATTTGCATTTGCATTTGCATTTGCATTTGCATGTACGTACGTTGCCGGCCATTCAAAGAACATATATATATAACCACTGCACGGTACTATCAAAACTGATTATTCTAGCTCTTGCTGCAGGGTTGCTGCATGAAATGCTCAAATCATCCTCATCAGGGGACTCTAGATCAAGTTGGAAGGTATGTAACTCATCAGGAGTACTCTCTCTCTATATATATCTACATGCTCAAATCGATCATCCTCATCGGTAGCCTTTATATAGCTAGCTAAATCATTTATCTTTTGAGGGCTACATGAGTGCAGTGTGAGCTAGCTCTAACTCAAGATTTCTATGTAATTCCACGCAACTTTCAATCATTTAATTAAGTAAATCAATCGGCCTGACACTTTTCTGCTGCATGGCATTCACTAAATGTGTTTGTACCTACTACCATTTCATCGTGCATGTAATTTCTGTAATCTTAATTCATATGACTATATATTGGAATTATTATATTTTTTTATTAATTAATTCATTGTGCTAGTAATTTTCTCTATGTTATGGAACCAGAAACATATAACTAAATGGAAACTAAAACATTAGTTGAGTTTAAGTAAACGCTTGTATGAGAAATAAACCTTACCCAAACGTAGGATAGTAAATAGAGACCGCAAATTGTGTGATCAAGATGGGGAACTGAACAATTAAATTGCTTCCTGTTTAATCCGATAGTTCAGGCATCTAACTTTCAAGTGATATTGAGATATAATGTTAATATTGTATTTTTTTAACTACTTATATTATGGTTTTATGTATTGCAAATATATAATGTCAATGCTAAGACTTTACTGTTCCTTTTTCAGGTGCTTATTATGGATAAAGTTACCGTCAAAGTTATGTCTTCTTCATGCAAAATGACAGATATCACAGATCAAGGAGTTTCTTGTAAGCATACAAAATGTCATATCTTTGTGTTGTGTATTCTAAGTTGCTGAAGACATCAATATTTCCCTCTTCCCCAAATTGATTGCTATTTTGATGAGTTATTGGCATCAAAAGTTACTAAGTTAAAAATTTTGAAAAAAATATATGATAAGATATAAAAAACCAGAGTGGAATTTATTTTCATAAGAAGTCTTTTCTGTTTTTGTTGAAATTTTCTTTCATACATGTGTTTGATATTGAGTGCTTGTTTTACTATGCAGTGGTGGAAGACATTTTCAAGAGAAGGCAACCTATGCCGTCTATGGATGTTATATATTTCATCCAACCAATTAAAGAGAAGTATGTTTCCCGTTTTTGATGATTTTAACCTTTTCATTTTTTGTATCTAGTTATGCTGCTAGACTAGCGTGATCACTGCATTATCAGTTATACTTAAGGCTCAAGATTATTTCTTAACTACAAAACCCTTAATTTTATCATTATGCCAGATATAAAAACTACATTTTACCCTAGTTCAGATATATTTTCTTACGTACCCATTATGTCCATATAATAAGATTAGTATTGATGGCAGGCCCATCTGCCCATGTGTGGGGCGTGTTAGGATTTTAAAATCTATTCGCATATGATATATTGCTGTGGGGCTTCTGCATATATTTACAAATTGGCTGAGTCCAAAAGCTATAATCATGTCCCGTCTTTATATATGCATTCTATGATTCTATCTGTTTATTGGCTTGTAAGATTTACTCATTTCTTTGTTTGGTTTGCAGCATTATCATGTTTTTATCTGACATGTCGGGAAGAGAACCTTTATATAGGAAGTAAGCAAAGTTTGTAACTCCTAGGAGACTAGGCCTTTTTTTCCATCCTTTACTTTAAATCTTGTGATTTTTCTGTGTTTGCTCCTTCTGTTGCAGAGCATTTGTTTTTTTCAGTTCTCCTACACCGAAGGATCTGATAAGTCGTATAAAAAGTGACATGAGTGTTTTACCACGTATTGGTGCTCTAAGAGAGGTAGCATCTCCCATCTATTTCTTCTTTTAAAAAACCTTATTTTTTGTAACTAGCATGCAATCTATGATTAGAAGCTTATGAGATATGATCCAACAATTGGTTTCATTGCAGATGAATCTGGAATACTTTCCTATAGAAAGTCAGGTAAGCATTATATACTCCGTTAGTATAGAAAAAATATCATTTCTTTAGTCATGCATGACTTCTTCTAAATGTGTTTCAATTGTAGGCATTTACAACTGATAATGACAGAGCTCTAGAAGATATGTATAGTCAACTTGCTGAGAATTCCCGCCAATTTGATGCTTGCTTAAACACAATGTCCACTCGCATTGCTACTGTGTTTGCTTCAATGAAGGTAACTAAGAGTAAATTGTCATGGTTTTTAAAAGTTATTGGTTGAAAGGATGAACATGTTTTCCTATTGGTAGGAGTTTCCATTTGTATGGTACCGTGCAAAGGGGATGGATGGATCTACTGCAGCAACATTCCGTGATTTGGTGCCTGTAAAGCTTGCTTCTGCTGTCTGGAACTCCATTACAATGTATAAAACTACAATTGCTAATTTCCCTCAGACTGAAACATGTGACCTTCTCATTGTGGATAGATCTCTTGATCTGGTAATATTAGTTTTTGCTTAACCGTCTTTTGAGTTTTTTTAGAGAAGCGAATTTCGACCCGTTTACTTGGGAACAAGTCAAATGGTTCAAATAAAAAACTTTAGCTAATGAGGGAACATGTCAAATGGTTCAAATAGAAAGTTCAGCTGATGAGGGAACATGTCAAATGCGATGAAAATCTCCCAAAATCCATTTTTAATGTGCACACCTCTTAGGTGTAAAATCTAGATACTACTCTGATAATATTGTTTTGTACTTGCTATAACAAGTCAATTATTTATGTTTGGACGAAGAAATTTTTGCAGGTGAATCCAACCCAACCCATTTTAACATGTAAAACCTGTTTTGACATGTTAGCCAGCAGGCCCATCTTTCCGCCTTTAGTTTTGTGACATCTTACTGTGTGTATAAGTTCAGATTGCTCCTATCATACATGAATGGACTTATGATGCAATGTGCCATGATCTGCTAGAATTGGAAGGGAATAAATATGTGCAAGAGGTACGATTTGTGTGGAAATTAGTGTTCTCAATTGAGTTAAATAATGAGGGCATGAAGTGAACAGATGGAGCATGTTGTATGTAGGTACTTAATAAATCTGGCAACGAGACTCAGAGAAAAGAATTCCTTTTGGAAGATCATGATGCAGTTTGGCTTGAAATGCGCCATTTACACATAGCTGAAGTATACCATTATTTGTTTTCTATTATACTTGGAAATATTATAAGTTCTAACATTTTTTTTTATTTGGCCACTATCAGGCTAGTGAAAAATTGAGCGACAAGATGCAAAATTTCATGTCAAAAAACAAAGCTGCACAATTACAGCAAAGGTTGGTGCTATCATGCAGTTACAGATTTGCGAGATTATATAAAACATAGTTGTGCTTTACAATAAACTTTTTAAATTTAAAGCATTTATACATTCACATATTAGATTTTAGAAGATTCTTATGAAGCTGGATAGACCTTTTGACTTGTATTTTTAGTATTAATTTGTAATGGACAGAATATGTAGTTTGACATTATGATTTATGAGTCTCTTATGCAAAATTGTGGCTTGAATTAATTCAGAGATAGCAGCGAACTATCTACAAGGGAGATACAGAAGATGGTTCAAGCTCTACCTACATATAATGAACAAATGGAGAAACTCTCGCTCCATGTAGAGGTTTGTGTTTTATTTACTTTCTCTATATTACCATTTGTGGTTGCAAGATTTTTCTTTCCTTTTTTTCTGAGAGTGGGATGGTGGTTGTGGGTGTGGGTGGTTGTCAGGTGGGTTGGGTAACAGCTTAAACAGGTGGTTGTAAGTGGTTAATTTTAGTCATGTATAAACATGAATTGGTTGGGCTGAAATGACTAGCAAACACTATTTGTCCATATTTCATTCTAAAAATATAAATTATGTGTTATATTTACAAAAACATGATTATCATAATAATAATCTGTCTTTAAAAAGCTGGTTTAAAAGGCTCTATCAATAAAATAGACTTTGGGCAGCTTTCAAATTGTTTCACTTCTTCCCCTTAGCCAAAAAAAGTTTTTGTTTGCCCCTTTTGAGATTAATCAGTGCCCAAATCGGTCTATTCATAAGTAAATGGGTCGAAATCACACCTCTAATACTGTTTAACTTCCTGTTAAAACAGATTGCTGGAAAACTAAATCAAATTATAAGAGATGAAGGGCTCAGAGATCTTGGTCAAGTTGAGCAGGATCTTGTATTCGGTGATTCTGGGACGAAGGAAGTCATTAACTTTCTAAGGACACATCAGGTGACTTAAGGAATATACATATATACATGTCTAATGTATAAACAAAACTTAAGGAGCTTTTGTTAATATGTAATGTTTCTATGGCCTATGGGTATAATATTTTCTTATACTTATCTTACAGGACTCAAGAACTGAATATAAGTTGAGATTGTTAATGATTTATGCTATGGTTTACCCCGAAAAGTTTGAGGGAGACAAAGCAACAAAGCTTATGCAGGTAGCTATTTCTCATACTCTAGCTTTCCAATAAACAATTCTGAATTCCTATATTTTAAAATAAATGAGAATCACTTTTGAAGTAAATAATAGTAAAGCAATAAAAATAAGATCCAACTAACTTAAATGAAAATACATTAAACTGCTTATGTTGTTATCTGTCGCCCCTTAGTTGGCAAAATTGCCTCCCGAGGATATGAAGGTAATACAAAATATGAGATTGCTTGAGGGGTCAAACAAGAAAAAGAAACACCATGGAGCCTTCTCCCTTAAGTTTGATTCTCAAAAGGTAATTATCACAATTCAATATTTATCTTCACATAGTAATATTCTGAAATTAAATGTTATATTTTTGTTCCATTATTAGAGGAATCACGCATTAAGAAAGGATAGAACAGGCGAAGAGGAAACATGGCAACTCTCCAGATTTTATCCCGTGTTGGAGGTAACATAATCATAGCTTTCAGTAATTATACGTGTTCATCTCATGGTCAAGCCTTTATGACGCATTTTGTAGTTTAAAAAAATTAATAATAATAAAGTGTTATTCTAGCACATCCCTGAAAAAACTTGTTACTATAGTTCATACTCTTAACAGAAATCCTGGATCCACATGACCACATTTTATTGATGTCATAATGTGGCTTGTTCCTTCTTATCTCAGGAGTTGCTTGAAAAAGTAGGCAAACATGAATTAGAAAAGGACGAGTACCAATGCATGAATAGTCCAAGTAGTCAAAGTGCTTCTAGTAGCAGCACGCAGGACACATCAGCAAGGAGCGGGCCAGCTAATCATCCAAATTCAAGGAGATCAAGAAGGACTGCTACATGGGCAAAGCAGCGTTCGTCTGTTGATGGACATTCGAGGTAATCAATACATAATATTTTTTTTTAAAAAAATATGATCAAGTTACAAGCAGATTGTTTGTAATCACTCTTCTCCATTGCATGAAATATACCATTTCATTTGCCTATAACATGCATGAGCTCTTTTCACAGTAAAGATAACCACGTAAGTGTATTTAAATGCATAAAAAACCGCATAAATCACTTTATTGAAGTTGTTATTTGTGTAACAATATAGGTATTATAATTGTATTTTGCACATTATTTAGAGAGAGAATGAATAGAAACAATGCGTTTTCAAAAGCATTTAAATCCTGATTTTCCGGTTCATATAACAAGAGCTTCTAGAGTGTCTAACTTTAAATTTTTCAGTAGTTAAGAATAAAAAATGGTACCTGCAAATTCTGTCATCCTACTTACTTCTCTCTGCTCCAACTGTTTGTGCAGCAATCCGACAGTTACTAACACGTCTACGGACTTCAAAAACATGGGGCAGCGTATATTTGTTTTTGTCATCGGTGGGGCGACCAGATCTGAGGTTGGTTAACATTTGAATTTTCTATTTGTGAAAACCAGTTGTGTCTCATTAATTCTTGCCTATATATAACATGATGCTTCGTTGTTTATTAATTTGTGGTTTGTTTTGTCTGCAGTTGCGTGTCTGTCACAAACTTACTTCTAAACTAAAGAGGGAGGTTATACTAGGTTCAACTAGTATAGATGATCCACCACAATATATTTCAGTAAGTAATATCTTTATCATGCCTTTATGATAAATTTCTTCATTTTCCCTAATTATGATATTATTATTCTGTTTGCAAGCACAAGTTGGGATATCCATCCAAGCCCAGATGCTCAATTTTATAGTTTCTAATAAATTTTGTTGCAGAAAATTAAGCTGCTTTAACCGGGTTGATGATATATGGTGTTCGTGGGAGTTGAAAATTGTGTATGGTTAGTCCTCCTACAGCACACTAGCTTGCATGAATCTTGTTATACTGTTCATACTGAAAGACAGTTGAAAAAATCAACTCTACATCAGAGTCAGATTATGCCTTATTCATGTTGGACATTCAGATTCAAGATGTATTAATCAACTAGTATGAACGATTTTAAGTTCAAAATGTATTTATTTATTGACAAGTAAGTGTTTAAATCAATTTATTCATTAATTGATTAAGCAAAACGGATGATCCAATGAAAATTTTAAATAAGCTTGTGTCTATTTGATACCAAATGATGTTAAAAGGTATGTTCTGAATCATATGTTATTTCAAGCTATAAACTATCTTTTTACCAGAATTATTTAAACCAAAATTTAAATTAAAAAATCCTTAAAATTTGAATTTACTAAACCTAGGAACATTACCCCTAATAGATCATGTTAAAAAATAGTTGACAGTCATTTTTAAACATCTTGATCATTTTTATAACAAAAAAATAACTATTGTTATCATCATCGTCCTTTTATAAATCCACATAAACGTATTCAACAACATGATGTTATCCATGTTCATGCACCATCACCATTGCCTGTGTTTTACTGTCGTCATAACCACCTAACCACCCTCCCCCTTTGGTCAGCTCCACCAGCCATCTTGTCAAATATTTTCCCCAACTAATCACTAGCATGTATTGAACAAACTGGTTTTCTAATCGAAAAAACATTTAAACAAGTCACTAAATGCAAATATATTGTCAACAGAAGTTTCAAGTGAACAAAAATCCAAGATCTTGAATATCCAAAGTATTAAAGCCAGTTATAATCTAAAAAGAGCACAACCACCCTTATCTTAACAAGTTTTGAGCATGCATGATTCACGAAAAAGGACTGACATAAACACAATATTCAGTTTGGTAACTAATCTTTGCGCAGTTGTTCCATTTCACGGCGAACACCATTAGCATTTAGGATTATAATTTCAACACAGTCTCCCTGCATAAGATAATAAATCAAAAGATGTCAACATATTTTGATTACTTCTTTTAAACCTTAAGAAAAGCATGAGTACAAACTTACAGTGTATATATCTCTTTCTGTTGCTGACGAAAAACAAGTTTTCACCAAATCAACAGCTTCAGCTTCTGAAAGTGGCGTAACAGCGTCCTATTCACCAATAAAATAACAAGTATAATTACTATTTTGACCAGTGTATACATCGTTACTAATTTGTGCTTGTTGTCGTTGAACTTTAAAAATTTGGTCATAATGATTTAGTTCTGATAACATCATTACTCTCATTTGTCAACAATTTTGTGATTGGATGAAAAGGGTATCATTTTGCTGGCACGGCACTGATTTGGTTGGCATTATTTGAACTCATATAGTCATATTTCCTTCATTTTTCAAATAATATTTGTCATGAAAGATGTCATGTGAAGGTTAAAAATGTCGCCAGATATATTTGTAAAGTCGTGTACGCAACAGGTCAAGATGTTGATGGTATGGTTTAATAAATACTAATTAGATCAATTAAATCATTCAAACCTAGACCACAATTATTAAACAGCTAAAGTAAAAGCACATTAATGGGAGGTTAGCTATTGTTTAACTACTGTAGATGAAAGATAAAAGACACATGTTTGTGTTGTGTGTATTAAGAGGTGGGCATTTCAACCCATTTACTTATAGAAGGATTGATTCTGTAACAGCCCAACGTAACCGCACCATGATATTGTCCGCTTTGGCCGGGACGAACCACCATCGCCTCACGGTTTTGTTTTCACCTGAACCGGGACGTACCACCATCGCCCAGGCAAAACGCGTCACAGTGGGGAAGGTCTCAAGCCCCTTATAAAGAAGCATTCGTTCTCCTTCCCAACCAAT
>BJCN01317638.1:0-11194 GCA_018326445.1 Flaveria brownii
TGTACTTAAAATGAGGATTTGGGGGTTGCCTTGAATGCAGTTGATGTATTTTGCTTGATTGTAATTTGTAATGTATCTCGAGTGTGGTTAAATACTAGGCTATACAAAATGTGTTCAGTAGAGATGTGCGAGGACTGTGCATAAGCATGTGTATGTGTTTTTTAATTGGTTTTTGAAACCACCTCCAATAGTTAAGAGGTATTCCAAATGCCGAATTGGTAATCCTAATACTAAATCTTGAACCCTAAACCATTAAGAGGTTATAAATTATAAAGAGACAACCTCACTTTAAACTATTAAGAGGTTATAAATTATTAAGAGACAATCTCTTAATTACTATTAAGAGGTTATCAAACAACCCTTGATTTATCCAGAAACACTATCAAGGTGAATCCATTGTTGTGGGAAAAACCTTTTGAGTTAGATTTGAATCTGAAACCTTAAACATCTCAAGCCTAACCATCACTCTTATGTCATCGGATGAGAGACCTTTGGCATAAATATTTGTACGTACATGTTTTGGTTGTGATATACAGGTAACCGTCTCACTTTTCTCATAGCATGCTACCATCTCATCTTTTTTCCGTTCTCCATGTAGCCCAAAATAGCTTTGGAATTTATTCATTTGAAGTTCAAAGGCAGATGAATTTACAGGTTGTAGATGATGCATGCCGCATAATATAATACAGTCATAAACAAAGCATTATAATACAAAACCATATTAATAAAGCAAAAGCACAGGTCTCTCGCAAGGAGATAGAACCTAAAGAAACAAACAGATTTCATTGAATAAAGCAAAGACACAGGTCTCTAGCAAGAAGATAGAACCTAACGCAACAAAAAGAATCATAGGTACAATCCAAAACCGCTCTTCACCCAGAAAGAATTAATCTCGATAGGGAGCTAACTCTTCCATTCGAAACGATGGTTCATTTGAAACGACTAGTTATTTTTTACAAGCATACTCATTAACCGGATCATGAACACACCATTTGATCAGCCTTCCAAACCCACTTATCTTTAGAATCCGAAACAATAATCCAATTCAACAACTCTTTACATTCTTGCCATTGACCCATTTCAACAACTCTTTCGGATGTTTAAATCCTTTACCTTTTCCTTTAACCTAGTTGTTCTTTTAATTTGAGAATTTTTTAATAAACATACTGTTTTTTTATATACATACTTCGGCGTTACAATCGTATCAATATAGCCACAAAAGGAAACAAAAAACACATTCTTGCTTTAAACAACACTTTCAAACCCACAACAAAACAGTCCCACAAAAATTAATGTTCGATCATGCATATATACATCCTAAAAAGTAAAACATGATTGGCATGAGGCAACGGAGTTTCTACAAACACAACACAAATACCTGTCAACACGCACGTTATATAACTGACAACAACGATGGTAACACACCCCATTACTCGCAGGCAAGCTTTGTTCCAAAACTCGTCAAGCAGATAGCAAATGCATGAAAAGCCGACAGCGGCTGCCTGTAATCCATTGTGAACATGTCATCACCAACCTTTCCGAACTGAAGCAATACGGTTTCACCATCACCTCTCCCACCGGGTTGGCTCGGATCCACCGTTGCAACTAACTGAAAGTTCTTCACTGATGCAACCGTCACCCGCCCATGAAAATTCAAACACCAGCATTGCAAGTGTTCATGCCACCTTGGCGCTTTGTTTCTCAATAGAGTCTGACCAGCAGCGACCGACTTTGACTTTGTTAACTTGGGTTCTGCTTCTTGAGGCTCATCGGGCACAGGGCACCTTAATGAAGATACCATTCTTCTTGGACCTCTAGATTTCAAGAGGTTGAACTTGTAAGATACCTCTCCGATTTCAAAATTGCCAGCTGGCACTTGTGGACTTATTTGCTTGCTTGTGAATCGGCGACCACCCCTGTTGCTCGAGATCTTTGCCCCGTTGTGTGGTGGTTGGCTGTCATAGATTGTAAATTTGGTGCCAAGAAAATCCGAGCTGCAGGTTTGTAACAAAATAAAGTTGAATAAAATCAAGACTATAAATGAGATGTTTATTACTCACCCAAAAAGGATAATTTTATACAATGTGTAGTTAATTACACCTTTATGAAAAATAAAACCTAATCCATAAAATGTTTTACCTTAATTTACCAACATAAGCATTGCTTCCCTGAGATAGATCATTTGGGTCGAGTGAAATTATGTATTCTGTATGAGCACCGTGTCTATACCTACGAGCTGCCAAAAGAAACTTGCCCTTCTCTGTAAATGCTGCTAAAATAGAACTCGGAGTTAAAAACGTTTCATTTTCAGCATAGTTTGTTAAAAGTTTCTAGAGACATCAACATTGTTAACTATTCAAAAATAGTGACAAGCACATTTTAATCACGAATTTATTGGTCGTTTAGTAACTTTCGTTTTGTTTAGTTGGTTAATTCTAATTCAATCCCACCACAAGAGATAGCTCATCATCTCTGGTCAAGTTTTCAAGAAACAAAAACAGATCTCCCCAGAAAACATATATTTATACAAAAGAGGGAAGTGTAAATGACAACCATATCAAGAAGTAATTAGTGGTAAAGCATTGGCATTAAAAGGAAAGTAGCAAAGGGCACTAAGAATCATTTAATGCTAACAATAATGATACACACGCTGACACAAAATTATACTAGTATATCACGAGTCACTAAGAGCACCTCACCATTAACCGAGTTTATTATTTATGTAATGTCAACCTCGAATACGTGTTTATGAGATATGACCAAAGGGAAATATATTACACACACACACACTTACACACACATGTGGTGAGATTGTTAAAAAAAATCGTATGATGTGAAATTCACTTTCAAATGGCATGCTCACTAGTAATAAGAACTTCTATGTAGATTCTGAAACGTCAACAATATTGTCACACAAATGGAGCCAAATAAGGAAGTAAATGACAACTATAGTAAGACTTCAACAATATTGTCACACATTAAGAATGAGTTAATGCTAAAAATACCATACTATCTCGATATTATTCTTCTATCTCGGGTTACTAAGAACGTCTAACTATATATTTCAAAGCACATAACACAGACCCAGGATAATTATTCCTGTATTGTCAACCCGAATTGTGTTATGAACTCATCAAATGGAAATATATGCACATATAGATGTCTATGTGTGTGTATGAAATTGTTATAAATTTAATGTTTGTTTTCGTATGAAACGAACTTCGCTTTTAAATAGCATGCTCACTAGGAAAAACCTTGTATGTTGCATTTTTCAACGTCTATAATGTTGTCACACAAATGGAACCAAAAGCATATAGATGCAAACAAACTACAGTAAATTCTGATCCCATACACCTTTATAATTACTCGACTTAAATACCAAAGTGCATGATTGTCTCACCTTCTTGCACCTACTAGAGTCTACAAACATCAACAATAAAAGAGATTTACACAAAATTTGTACTTACATGAGCTAGCAGCAAGATAAAGGTAGAACATGGAGTTCTTCTTGTTTCTCTTTATAAGACATTGAAGCGGATTATCCCGTGGGCCAGGCTGCAACGAAACCAAATAACTTGTTAGCCGATCATCTACAACAACACCCTAAACATGACCATTCATCCATAATGGCTGAAAATCATCCTGCATCTAATAAAAAAGTAAGAACAAACATAACCCTTATATCAGTCTGCTTTTTAAACACTTCTAGTCTCCTGATTCAATCATAAGATATATCACATAGTACCAAAATAGTCACCATTCAAACAATAAAGTCCAATTGTCCACTTCCCATTATACATCCTCAATCACCTAGAAGTTACTAGATTATTCTTTCAAATACTAATTGCACCAAAAGTATTAACAAGTATCAATTTGCAGAAACCGAAAACAAGCCTTTTCAATCTCCTAGAAGTTAATAGATTGTTCTTTCAAATACTAATTGCCCACTTAATAAGTTAATATATCAACCAGTATCATTTAGCAGTAACCAAAAACAAGCCAACCGGCCACAGATCTCCTTCATCCACCACAGATACCGAGATACACGCATGTGTCTACGATTTCAACAATTTCAACTTCATAGACCTCGACTTCTAGCACTTAATTAGCAAAACACACGCATGTGCCTACAATTTAACCAAAAAATACTTCACAACCTCGATTTCCACTACTTAATCAGCAAAACCAAATCCTAATCACAAAAAAAACACCAGAACCATCACAAAACACACATAAACCTAATCAGCTACAAAGATCAAACAATCAACAACAAACACAATCCAAATCAAAACACGACCTGTTTAAGACACGACGGAAAAGTAATACTCCCTCCGTGAACCGGAGGCTTCACGAGCTCCTTAACAACCTCTCTCCACTTCCGACACACACATCCACAAGCAACAACGCTTTTACGAGACGGCCACCGGTCCTCGCTCGCCTCCACACGCTTGATAATCTCTCCGATCAGCTCCGGCAACATGTTGGACCACGAATCCTCGCCGGTGTTGCTGCCGTCGGGATCGGAGGTAACGTCTCCGTTGGCGTAAACAACACCACCACCGCCACCACCAGCAGCGGCAGCGGAGATCTGTGGGGATTTGAATTGTGCATTATTATCGAAGGTGATGAATTCCTTTAAGGATTTGGATCTGCTGGTGATTCGTCGGGATAAGAATGATCTTCGTAGCGACATCGGTTAAGAGGATGAGAGAGAGAGAATGAAGAAAGGGGGAGAGGGGTGATAATAATAATAATAATAATAATAATAATAATAATAATATTATTATTATTAATATTAATGGGGAGACATGGGATTGAAGGGAGAACGTTAACGTTACGTGTCCGTCAGCGGACCAAAGTTTGACAGACAGACGGACAAACTGATTTGATTAGATTAATTCTCGATTTTGTTTCTTTCTACTAGTTTTTATTTTTTGAAAAAATTATAAACTTTGTTTACTTTCATTACGTACATCAGGTTTCTCATTCAAGTCGTTGTAAGTTGTATTTGCATTAAAAATTATTTTTTTAAATAAATAATATTTTTATATATTTATCATTAACTCACTGATATTTTTAAAAAAATTTAGAAAGTTTTAGAGGAGTGAACATTATTCTCTCGAATATACAGATGAATGGTAATATTTTTGAAATTTTAAAAAAATTAGAAAATATACTTACAATAATATAAAAACCTAGAAAAAATAAATAGAAAAGGTTTGTTTTTGAGACAAGTTGTTTGTTTTGTAAGTTGAAACATGGGATAAGTTTTAATTTTGAAATTGTTATAAACAAAATGACAGAGATTGATGTTTAATTAAATTAATTTAAAAAAAAAGGAGTGGAGACCCGGGGGGCGGGGGGGCTCTTTTTTTATCCCTAGTGTTAAATTTTAGTCCGTTAGTGTAAATTTTTATATAAATATCGAGTTCACCCCCCTTAAAAAAATAATTTCGCCCCTACCCCATTTACGGGAATATTCAAGCTCCGCAACTGTTAACGGACACTATTAATATATTATGGGTTTGTTTATGATTATTGTGCATGTTCTTATTTTTAGTTATGATGATTAACTTTTCTTAGTTTATCTCCAAATTATTTCTATCATTTTATTATTTATATTCTTGTAAATCAATTAGAATCATTAGAACATTCGATACTTTGTACCTATCAGAAACAAAGTGTAACATCTCATATTTTTCCGTTAAGGTAAAGTTACCATCGTTTGTTCATGTAAGGACTATTCATGTCAATTATAAAACTTATGGATCGTTATGCTTATTTCTTGCTTTGTTTTTAATGTAAACGTTTTGAAAACCAATTTTTGATTAATAATAATAATAACAAAAGAAATATTAGTAATAATGACACTAATAATAATAATAACAATAATAATAATAATAATAATAATAATAATAATAATAATAATAATAATAATAATAATAATGATAATAAAAATAAAACTTGAACAATTAAGGTTTGAAAAGATGAGGGGTTTTAATGCCATTTTACAAATTTTAAATTAAGATTCTAGCCTAAAGTTAATAACATTGAAAGTTGAGGGACCATTTGTGTAAAAAAACTCAAAACCCAACCACCACCCCTTTCTCTCTCCCCGCTTATCCGGCGGCCATGGCCGGAGCTCCGGCCGAGCTCCGGTGAGGCTCCAATCCACCATTTTAAGCGCCCCTTGACCCAATTAAACCGCCCAACCCCTTCGACTATGGGTTTCGAACCCGAACCCAACTCCAAATTCGAGTTCCCGCTCATTCCTCTTGCCAAATCAAACCCGTATCCCCTTTACAAAATACGAAACCAAATCCCGTCTAAAATTACAATTCCAATCAAATTAACTATCTTAAATCATAATACGCGGTTATGTCAATCAAGAAATCAATCAAAATTGCAAATTTACAGCTCATAATCGATTAAATTGGGTAAACTAAACGCGGTTTCAAAATCAAACGTGTTAAGCCCGTAAACCATGAAATCAAGCTTATAAATTAGGGGCGTTCGACTCATTTTGAAGTTCCTAAACTCCCCGAACCCTCAATTTCACCAGAAACCCTCTCGATCAAAAAAACCCCAACTCAAGAAAACCCGAAGCTAAATCGAACCCGAACCCCGTTCAATACCCCATCAAACAGGTAATTAAGACCTTCTTTCTACTCGGTTTCGTTCAAGGATCAAAAGCCCTATGATGATTTAGGTGATTAACACCGAATCGAGGGTTGATTTTGGGTTTGAACGAAACTAGGGTTCATAGGATTTGGGGAAACCAGGGAGTCTCGGTTTATATTTAAAACAAACCAAAGTGAACCAAGGCCACGGCCCTGGTTCACTGGTTCATGAGCTCCATGTTAGAGGGGAGGTCCCGGGTTCGACCCCGGGCAACCTCCCTCCCCTTTTCCTTTCTTTTCTTTTCTAATTTTCTATCTTTCTTCTTTTCCTTTAATTATTTTAATTTTTTTTAATTCTGAAAATTTTCTAAAATCATTTTTATAAAATTTCAGAATTTATTTAAACTTTTATTTAACTATTTTATGACTATATAAATTTTTATAAAATGCCTTGTATTCATAAATACATTTGTGGTAGTTCTAAAATATAAAAGAAATGTATAAATATAATACTTGTACATATATATATATATATATATATATTAAAAATGAATTGTTTAGCTACTTATACCTATATATATATATATAAATAATTCATCTTAATAGTTGAATCACTTATTGAAATTATTATATATAATCTCTATAAATCGGCTTAACGTACGATTAAATTAAGTTTTATTTATTCTTCCTCTTACGCGCAAACAATTAATTATACCAAGTATAAAATACATTCGTCCCATTAAACCGATCACATTATTAACATGTAATAAATACGAGTAATTAATAAATTCTATTAAACCTACAACCCTAAAACATAATTAATCGTCGAGACAAATTATAACGCGTTACCTTATTCTTAATTAGGTGTCTTGTGACGTTTGTGTTGGAAATCTTATTCGTGGTTATTCTTATTACATCTACAAGTCTCCTTTATTAAACATATGAGTTCTTATGCACCGCTTTACGATTATTTCACACCTTTCGGGGTGAAACATGTTGCTTATACAAACACACTTATACGCGTTTTGATACTTATTACACACGTGCAATTCTTTACATAGTCGTGGTTGTTTGTATATGTTGAGTACTATATGAGATGTGTCATACGTGTGCAATCATTAACTATTGCTAGCATGGCGAAGTTTTAGATCTTTGGGCCTAACAAGCCTATTTGGTGCTAAAGCCGAGGGATTGCCGGCTCCTAGAAGCTATATGCTTGTGCTCTAGGGAACCAAATACACTTAGCTAATCATGCTTATTCATATTATTCAGTCGAGGTTTGATTGTAACAATGCATGTTCTATATACTTAATATCTTATGATCACCGACTAGAATTGCCACATTTTGTATACTTATTATATTTAAAACCATGAGAACTCACCAACTTGTTAGTTGACCTTATTTTCAACATGTTTCAGGTAATGTGCAAGCTTAGCGATGATTGAAGAAATGCTTAAACCTAGATCATGGACTTAGACCTAATAAGGACAATTGAATTTTTTCTGTTTTGGTTTGTTTGATTATGAGACATTGATGTATGTGATGGTTGAAAACAATTGATAAATGGATTTTTACTTTTTAACATAGCGTTATGTGGCTGTGAACAATCTTAACCCTCACACCTCGACGTTTCTGTTATCAAGGTTGTGGTGTGACACAAAGTTAGCTCTCTCTTAAAAATTTCTCAATGCTATTGGGTGAAAGCTCATAGCCACCTCTCATATTTGACCATCGTGATGACGAGCAATGAAGCTACCAAGTCACATGCCCTTCACCCGGTTTATATTGTCACCAACATCCAACATAAAGTTCTAGTTTAGGAAGTGAGTTTTCTACTCATCTTGTGTAAAGCTTTTCCAACTCCACGTAAAATGATACAGTGTTCTTAAGTATATAGATGGTAAGCCGCCTCTTTCTAGCACATGTTCTTAAGACCAAGACCTCTTACAACACATGTATCGAGATTGATGTCATTGTGTTGCAATATTGGGTTTACAAGACTCTTTCTAATGAACTTTGTCTTGGTTCTCACACCAGAATCAACCACATACGATGATACGAAGCTTAGGCTCGTATTAAGAACATATTTCTTAACAACAAAGGTTCATGTGTTGCTGCTTTAGGGCATGAATTTACATATCTTAATCTCAAAGGCATGCTATCCTTGGAAGCTTAATGTCAACGTCTCACATGACTCTGTAATCAACCTAATGACGTTGATAATGAGGTCAATTATCAAAGTTTTGTCCTTACCTTGTTTTAGGGTTACCTCCAAAGTATATGTAAAATTTAACCAAAACATGTTAAATGAATATGAATTTTTGTTTAAGTTTTTGTTCATTTGATGATTTTAGTTGACTCAATAAGAAAAGTAACATATATAACTTTTTTAACAATTTAAAGTTATAATTGTCATCCAATACGTTTTTTTTTTCATTCAGATTTAGTATGAATGGAATTGGATCTACATATATTTACATTTTTTATAGTTAGAAACTATCATATATTACCTTCTTTTAATGGTTTTGGTTAACAATTTTACATTTTATTACTGAATTAAACTAGAATAAATCCTACACACATATCTATATAGATTCATTAATGTAAAAACTAATAATAAGAAAAACATGCTAGAATGACAAATCTCTTTTCTTTTAGTTTTTAATCGTTTGATTGTTTTTATATTTCCAGAATAGGAAAAGTAACAAACGGAATTTTGTTTTTTTTTGTAATTGAAAGTTATGATTTTCGTGCAACATGATTACCTTTTGGATTCTATAGAAGTGAAAACTAGACATTCAGACATACTTATAAATTGTTTCCGATAGTTGTGTGATTCATATATTAAATATAATAATCTAACGACCCGTGTATCATACGGGATGAAAAAAACAACAACAAAATAGTCAATAAATACATTTAAAATGTAATAATTATGAAAATATAAGTTGGTAATGTATAAAAATGTAAGAATTATAAATATATGTTCTAAATAAAATTAAATGAGGTACAAATCAAATACATAGGAAAAAACAAAAAAATGTTTAAAAATTTCTAAAAACTTTACTGTACTTGAAAGTTTACTATTGTCATCTAGTATCATCTGCTTTAATCAATCTCATCTTGTAATTCTTAACAATATGACATTCAGTTGTCTGTATGTAAAAACGGAATGTTTAAAAAACAAACAGGTAAGGGGAATTGCCTTTTTTGAAACTAAAACGGAAGCTCTTTGTCAACAGGTATCAAGAAAATTTTAGAGATAAAAGTACGTTCTTCAATATAAATGTCTGATATAATTTCTTGCAATATGTTGCATTAGCCTTTGAAAAAGTTATATTAGTCCTTAAAAAGGTTGCATTACGCTAAAACAATCTATTTATCAAAGGTTATGTTAGATAAAGTTGCATTAGATCTAAAATAACTTTTTGGATAGATAATGCAATCATTTTTATTAACAAATATAAACTTTTTTTTAAGCTAATGCAACTTTTTTTAAAAGGTTGCTTCAAAAAGGTTGTATCAAAATCACTTTTCTAGTAGTGAGCTTCTACAACACGATTTCCGAGTGATACAACTTATAGTCGAGTTTCATTATATAACCCATTTTTTTGTCAATGTTTCTGAGAAGCATGACAGGAACACTAATTTTTAACACTAATTTGAGAATGGGCAAACGACCAAGTTTGATTTCATTAAGAATATCTAGAGAATATAAACTTTCATCTATAAAATTCACTATTTATGTTTGACGTATATTATTAGAAGTCAAATATTCCATCTCTTCTTCAGGAAAATCTGAAAGCATTCAACTATTTATTACATGCATCATCTCATCCTTTGAAGCGAGAATTATCCTTTCATAAAAGTATTCTGATTCCTTATAATTTTTCAAAACAGAAGGATATACAGAATCAATTATGTATATCCAAAACGGCAAGAAAGTTATCGATTGAGTAATTAGATTTAAGGCCTCACCATCATTCATACCACCAACGATACCATCACCTATGTCGAAAAGCCAATGTGCAAACATTCTGGTTTGTTCTACATCCTTGCAAAGTTAATTATGGATTGAGTAATTAGATACAAAATTTTGTGGCTCAATTACGCAATATTACATCCCTTCAAGATTCATAGATTTGTTTCGTCGGTACTTTTTAAACAATATAAGCTACATATGAGACATTATTTACATATAAGACATTAACAAGTGGTGGTTATAAAAATACATTACCAGTGAACATAAAAATCCATACACAAAAAAGGAAAATGATTGAGCTACAAGGAGAAGCAAGATATAAGATGACATGGTATGGCGGTAGGAGCGGAAACACCACCCCCCTTCATCGGTAAGCGAGATGATACCCACAGAACCTACAAATCTTATTTGAAACCTTATAAATAATATATTAATCAGGTACCTAATATTAACACGTAAATGGAAGTTGTGGTGGAGCTGTATGATGATATTAACATGGTTAATGGCACATTGCGGCATGTATGCAAAACTCATTACGCGTGTGCGGCCTAGTCAATAAAAATTAAATTAAATGGAATAAATATTATAAAA
>BJCN01317643.1:0-11836 GCA_018326445.1 Flaveria brownii
CTGCTTTAGCCAGTGGAGTTTGTATACATAGTCTGGTTATGTGAATTTATACTGTGCTTACTCTGTTCCGATCTATTTGCCATGGCTGTATCTGCTTGATGCAATAGTCAATAATAACATGTTTTGAATTTTGAAAATTGCCATGTTTATGAACTCACAAGCTTTATGCTGAGTCCCAAATGTTTTCTATTTTATGGACACACATCTAGGTGCCAAGTGATTGCAGGGATTGAAGATTACGAGCTAGTTTATGAGAAAATAAAGTTCTAGAATGTTGTTGAAGATTTGGATCTTTAGTATAGTTAAACTGATGTAATAGTATTATCTATTATAAATGTATTATACGCTTTTGATGTATAATTAAAGTTAGACTTCCGCTGTATACTCTATAATTCCTATGTGTTCTGTATATCCAATACGCAACACTCCCCACATTAAGCCCTGGGAGGCGGGTGTTACAAAACTAAATGTAGAAATCTTTTAAGAAAAGGATACTGAAAAGATCAAAAACAGTCATCCGATAAAAGTGAAATGATATGAACCAAGACAGAAAAGTAAGCAAACTTTTGTTCCAAAAGAATCTGTTTTGGAAGAAGTGATGATCGAAAACAAAGATAAAGCAAAACACGAAGAAGGAACATTAGAGGTTTCAAACTCTTATGGTCTAAAAGAGAAAGAAAATGAAAAAAAATCTTCACCTGAAGATGTTCAAAATCAAATAAAATCAGGTACGCCCTAGAAGGCCTATCAACACATGGTATGTGGATAGCAGGTGTAGCCAGCACATGATGGGCAATCATGCCTTGCCGCAAGATTTTAAGTTAAAAAATGGTACACATGTCGCCTTCGGTGGTGATGTAGGAGGAAAAATCATAGGCAAGGGAACAGTATCCAACGGGATAATAAGCTTTGATAAAGTCAACTACTACTCACAGTTGAACTTTAATTTGTTAAGCGTTTCCCAAGTTTGTGATAAATCCTATTCTGTTCTTTTTTATGATTCTTTTTGCTATGTTTTGAAGCCAGGTTTTCAGATTAACAAAGACTGGGTGATTGTTAAAGCTGTTAGGGATCGAGATGTATACAAACTAGATAGTTCTCAAGTTGATCCTTCTAAAGAAACAACATGCCTCATTGCTAAAGCTTCAAATGATGAAAGTCAGCTTTGGCATAGACGTCTCGGGCATTCCAACTTCAAAAATATGAACAAGCTTGTAGCAGGAAATCATGTTATTGGCCTTCCATCAAAGAAGTTTGCCACTACTGATCACTGCTCTGCATGTTTAAAAGGGAAGCAACATAGAGCGTCTTATAAGCCCAAGCAGATAAAGTCAATTCCAAACCCCTTCAGATGTTACATATGGACCTTTTAAACCAACCAACATCAAGAGTATTGGATGAAAATATTACTGTTTAGTTATCATTGATGACCTTACAAGATTTTCATGGGTTTTCTTTTTGAATGCTAAATCTGAAATGGCTGAATATTAAAAGAATTCATCAAAAAAGTTGAAATTCAATTAGATTAAAAAGTGAAAATAATAAGAAGCGATGATGGTATGGTATCTAAAAATGCTAATATTGACATGTTTTATGCAGAAAAAGGATTTGCTCATCAGTTTAGTGCTCCCAGAACTCCACAACAAAATGGAGTTGCTGAGAGGAAGAACAAAACTTTGATTGGGGCTGCACGATCCATGTTAGCAGATGCAAAATTCCTATAACTTTCTGGGGTGAAGCCATATCGACTGCGTGTTTCATTCATAATCATACTTTAATTATAAAAGACAAACTGAAAACTCCTTATGAGTTAATGTTTGGCAGGAAACCAAACACAGATTTTCTTAAATCTTTTGGTTGTCCAGTTATGATTTTAAACTCAAGTGATCATCTAGGAAAATTTGATGCAAAATCTGATAGTGGATTTTTCATTGGATATTCATCTGTTTCAAAAGCCTATCGAATTTATAACTCTAGGACAAATGTTTTACTTGAAACATTCAATGTTAAATTCTTGGAAAATTCATTTCCATCCATTTTAAATGGTCCAGCATGGTTATTTGATTTAAATTCATTGTCAAACTCTTTTCAATCTAACTTGTTTGATCAATCTAACTTGCTTGATTCTACAGGTATGAAGAAACCTCAAGGAGATCTCGATTCTTTCAGCGATAATTCAGATTCTGACGATACTGATGACACAAGCCTAGATTATCTATTTTTCTCTTTTGTCAAAGATTCAATAATTCAGTTTAATAATAATGATCAATCTCACCAAGATGAAGATCATTTAGTTTCTAAAGATCAAGATGTTTCATAACCTATTCCTAATGATGGTACTGAAGTTGTACAACCTGAGTCTGGAAGTCATCTATTCCTGGTGATGTAGTTGATACCGGTAATCTTGATTACTTCATCGACTCACCGACTCAAGTTCCCAATTTTAATCCACATTCTTCAAGCCTATTGTATTATCTTTCCAACTTCAATCAAATCAATTTGGATGTTCATGTTCAAGGGAATGAGATTCCAACATCTTATATTCACAAGAACCATCCAACGTCTCCGATTATTGGTGCTTTGAATGAGAGAACTACGAGAAACAAATCAGAACAAGAAAATATTTGCTTATACTCATGTATTCTTTCTTAAATTGTTCCTAAAAACGTTACCGAAGCATTATAGGATAATAGTTGGATTGAGGCTATGCAAGAAGAATTATTGCAATTCCGCAAACAAGAAGTGTGAAATCTTGTGGATTTACCTGGAAGGAGAAAATGCCATAGGCACAAGATGGTTGTTTAGAAACAAAATAGATGATCAAGGTATAGTTATTAGAAATAAAACGAGACTCGTTGCACAAGGATACATGTTGGGGTTTGTAAACAAGATTTTCAGATATATTTAACCATTTAAACAACAAAACGCAGCGGATATTAGTTAATAAATCTTGTTTTAATAAGCTGAAAATAAACCACTTTAGATTCAAAAACAAACCCATGAACAATGATCATATGTATGTGAAATGAAATGCTATAAAAATGAAAAGGAACAACCATAGGATGTTCTTGAAACTACCTTTCAAGAACAAGGGGATATTGTATGGATGAGAAGAAGGAGATGATGCTTCTTGAACGTCTAGCCTTCAAGGAGAAGCCGTCACGCTTGTATACCCACAAGCTTCTTGCAAATGCCCAACTTGCTAGGGAGTTATATCACCAAAACCTCTTGAAACCCTCTTGAAAAACCCCCTTTTGGCTGTGAGTTTTGGAGGAGAAGAAGAGAGAAAAGAAGTCTTGCATGTAAGAGAGAGAGAGAGTGTGTATGTAGTTAAGTGTGAACTGGTTTAAGTCTTGTATTAAAACAAGATAAAAGATCCTAAGGAAGGAATCCAAGGAGGTGGCAGATTTTTGTTCAAATGGGTTCCCTCCCATTTTTATTTTATAAAACTTTCACACTCTTTAACTCATAAGTTTATCAAATTAAACCCCTTTTTAATTTTATAACTTGAACACACTTTTATTTGTTATTATTTAACCTACTTAAATAATAATACAAATAATTTCTCATGAACAAAATATCTATATAATTTGTTCTATCTCAAATGCAATAATTTAGAAAATTCATTTTCTACATTGGTGTCAATATTTAATTACTTGATCATATCAACAAATAAATATTTATTGGTATTTGCTTAGCTTGTTATTGGGTATGACCCGATTTGGATCATAACGTACTAACCACGTCAATCTTGTATGTGTCTTGGGCATATAAGATCCAATAATACACTCAAGAAGAAGGTATTGATTATGATGAAGTATTTGCTCCAGTTGCAAGACTTGAATCAATTCATGTCTTCCTGGCTTACGCATCATTCATGAAATTCAAAGTGTATCAAATGGATGTTAAAGGTGCGTTCTTGTATGGACCAATCACCGATGATGTGTATGTAAAGCAACCTTCGGGTTTCGAAGATTCGGAATTTCCAGATCATGTGTACAAGCTTAGCAAAGCTTTGTATGGACTCTATCAAGCCCCTAGAATCTGGTATGAAACATTATCACAACACTTAATCCAACATGGATACACGCGAGGGAAAATCAATCCAACTTTGTTCATAAAGAAGGATGCTGATGATCTCTTATGTGTACAAGTGTATGTCGATGATATCATATTTGGTTCTACAAGTCAAAAATTGTGCAATGAATTTGAAGAAATAATGAAGTCTCGATTTCAAATGAGTTCTATGGGAGAAATAAATTTCTTTCTTGGACTTGAAGTCAAGCAATCTGCAGATGGTATTTTCATTAATCAAGAGAAGTTCGTTGACAAAACTCTTGAAGAAATTTAAACTGCAAGATTGTCAGTCCATTAGAACTCCCGCTGACATAAACACCAAGATTGAGCATGATCTGAAATGAAAATCTGTAGACCGAACATTGTATAGATCTATGATTGGTTCATTGATGTATCTTACTGCATCAAGACCTGACATAATGTATGTTGTTTGTGTCGCCAGGTATCAATCAGACCTAAAGGAATCCCACTTAATTACTGTTAAAAGAATATTCAGGTATCTCAAAAGTAAACCGACTTTAGGGCTATGGTATCCTTATGAAGGAAACTTCGAGTGACATGGATATACTGATAGTGATTATGGAGGATGTTGTTAAGATAGAAAATCTACTATGGATGGTTGTCAGTTTTTAGGACCTAGATTAGTCTCACGGCAATTAAGAAACAAACAAATGTCTCCGTTTCAACCGCAGAAGCTGAGGACATAACTGCTTCAGTAGGATGTTCTCTAATCCTTTGGTTACAAAACCAACTGCTAGATTACGGATTCAACTTTCTTAAAACTCCAATTTACATTGATAACACTGCTGCTATGTTCATTACAGCTAATCCTGTTCAACATTAAAAAACAAAACATATCAATATTCGATGTCATTTTCTCAGAGATAACTCTGAAAAAGGTTTAATCATTCCGATTCAAATTGCAACTTAAAAACAGTTGGCAGACCTATTTACTAAAGCCTTCTTACCATGACAGTTTGAGTATTTGGTAGAGTCAATTGGTCTTATTAACTATGTGTAACAACTGGTTTTTGAGTTGTCAGTTAATTGAGTCTTAGTATGATCAGAACCCTCCCTTAACTGAATAGGACACAACAAGAGAAACTATCAGAGTTAATTGCATGATTGTATTTTGTATGTGCATGATTTTTTTTATAAACCAAACCCAAATACAAAAAAAATAGAAAATGAAAAATCAAAAGATAAAAAAATATAAAACAAAAACTATAAAAATAGAGTTTTTCTTTGTTAATTCATTATTTTGGAATGAATCTGTCTTTGCAATATGTGAGAAATGATAGATATATTAGTTGGATCAGTTGCATATTTCACTCGATAATAAAGTCTGACATGATCAGATATGATGTGTAGGCAAACTCATGCAAATATATTGAAAAAGTAAATTCTCGTGATTAAATTAAATCAAATATGCATGTATGTGTGTTCATCTTAGTACTAATTAGTAGTATTTGCTTATCGGATTGATTGCTTCTAAAGTTATAAAACTCACACCTAGTGGTGATATGAATAACCATGAGATCTGTTACAAGCATCTGCTCACTTCTCTGTTATGAGTAATCATAGACCTGAAGTGCTGAGATATCCTTTGTTGTAAGTGATTACAGACCTGGATATTTTTCTTTGATGCAAAAAGATGCCAATGTGCACAATCCATTCAAATGGATGGTTAGAGATAATCAAATGGTTTATCCATGATAATTCCCAACTAAATTATAAACATGAATTCTGGTTATGAATATATGTCAGGTTAAAAGTTGAGAAAATGTGCTTACTTGCATACCTTGATGATGGTTGATCTCTCCAAGTATATGTGTGGGTCACATTATGTCATACCTAATTCAACCCTAATCAATCCAAGAATTAAAAAACTAAGTGGGTTGATTCTTTTGCCAAAAACACTTATTGTCTGTCCTTGGATCTTGTGTCTCCTTTACTGTGAAATCACTGACCAAGAACACACTTGATCAGGATTTAATCATTATTTATGACTATACATAATTTATTTTATTTTAATGTGCTAATCTTAACTAATATGATCTCACTGCAGACATTGATTCAATTATAAATATTAGATTCTTATTCTACTTTAATTTTTATTTTGTGCATGTTTTCTGTGTGCAGGCATATTAACAATGATTAGTGTGAACCTCATATAACAATTCAAGAAACTTCTAAGTTTTATAAAATTAAAAGTTTAGGGGGAGTAAAAAGTAAAGGTGTCTAAGAGAAAATAATTCAATTTTCAAGATATGGAAAATCAAAATTAAATGTTTTGGATGAAAAGGATGAATCTGAAAGTTCAAGCATGTGTGTGTTTATCATAATGTAAAAATGAACCTAATTCATTTTAAAGTGGAAAAGCTTCTTGTAATAATTTTAATATAAGATTATTTGTTAAAATCAGAGACAAATGAAGGGAAATTGTTTTTGAAAAATTAAAAACAAAAAAAGGTCAAAACATAAAAAAATAAAATTTTAAATTAAAAATAAAATTTGAAATGTCAAATGTTCAAAATTGAGGGTCAATTATGTAAATTTTGGGTGAAAGTCAAAAGTTTAACAAATTGTTTAAATATTAGTATAAGAATAGTACTAATACGATTAAACAGTGTTCAGGTGAAAGATTTGAAAATTAGAAGTGCTAAGACTCACGAAAGGAATCTCATGCGTCTAAACAGTGTTTAAAAGTTCAAATAGGAGCATGATGATTTTTCAGAAATTTGATAAGTGTTTTGGGCGTTTCAGACATCCTCATGCGCCTAAACAGTTGAGATAAGTGTGAAAATTTGGTCAAGTGTTGGGCGTTTCATCCATGCTCATGCGCCTACACAGTACCAGACTTTCAAGATTTGGCGTTTCAAGTGAAAAATTACCAAAGTGTTAGGCATTTCAGCTAGTATCATGCACTTGAACAGTGCAAAAGCATCTAAACAGTGCTTATACATCTGAACAGTGCTCATGCACATAAGCTCATGCGCATAAACAGTGCTCATACACCTAATACTTAGTGTAAAAATCAACCTCATGTGCACAAATAGTGCACATGCGCCTAAATTCTTGATGTTAATTTCAGTCTAATGCGCACAAACAGTGCTCATGCGCCTAAAAAATTTCACTTAGAATAAATACAACACTTTGTGATTTCATTAATTTCATTCACTCAAAATCCCATGAACACACACACGACTCTCCAATACCACTTGATTCTCATACATTGATTAATTCGTGTTCAAAACTTATGATTGATAGTTTTTTTTTCAGATTACAAACGTAATTTCATGAACTAATTCATACAATTTCAAGGTTATAATTTGAATTTGATTGGGCGTTTCAGTCCTATTCGGACGTATGAATCCTAGTCAACTGATATTTTGAAATTTGTGAACTAAATGAAAATTAAGAACAAAAATTGATGATAGATTGTTGATATAAACATGATTTCGAGCATATTGATACATTCAAAACTGAATTTCATCAACATTGGTCCTGATGATGATTCTTCATCAGTCAACATGAAGATGAACAGTCAAAATTTTAAATTTTTAATAAAAATAAAAAATTCATAAAAAAATTCTTTTTCTAATATGTTTTTGATAAAAAATTAATGAATTAATGTGTTTTAAATCATATATACACTAATTTGAGTATATTTTGTTCCTGAACCGAATATATAAACACTTAGAAAATTTTCAAAGTGCAAGTTAGATTAAAATGTTAAAATATAATAATTCTTTAAATTTCAATAAATATTAATTGATTTCAAAGTGTTAAACTTCAATTTACTAAATTCCTTGTTTCATTTTTGCAGGTCAAACGGGTAGTTGTCTAGTGTTAGTAGCCTACCCTGTACGTTTAGCACTCCTGATCCAGGCCTATACTAGAAACAGAGAGTCTGGCACTTCCCTGTTTTCTAATCATTGCCTTCTCGTCTTTGCACTTAAAAAAGATTAGTTGAACCCTTCCAACCCATGGCCGCACTGTAGGGGGAAGAATCGCGCGCACGCATGTGTGCTCACACACACACGCATACGCACACACGTACACGCATATGCACACACGCACATGCACATGACGTGTGCGCACGCAAACAACAACCAAACCCGCCGCCTCATGTGCCAAAGTAAAACGGTTGTTCTTCCTTCCCCGCTCCCACTTTTCCACATATGCGGGGGCGGGTTACCAGAGAAGAGGGGAAAACTTATCCTTCCTAGATGACACCAACAAGACAAGCTCGTGAATTAAAATTTTAGCATAAGCATAATGTAACTGCATTGCTTAATAAAGATGTGCAAGATGTTGTGAGTTATGAGGAGATGATTAGATTCTTGCTAAGAACTAAGTATGTATATGCCATGTGTTACCAACCAGTCATCTATGCAAGGTTGATCAAGAGGTTTTAGAACACAACCACTACTGAGGTTAATGATGAAGGAAGAAAAGTATTGAGAGGATTCATGACTAATGATAGGATGATTGAAGTATCAGAAGAATCTATCAGAATTGCATTAAGATTGGGACAAAATGACCCAGAAGACTTATCAGAACTTTCATTCAATGAATGTAGAGAAACTTTCATTGCAATGGGTCACCCAGATCATTTTCCAAAGAAGCAATTCTTCAGAGCTAGAGTCTGCAATCACTGAAAACTACTTTGTTATACTTCTAGCATTGCATCTCTAAGAGTAGTGCAGGATGGAACTCTTTTCCTATAGACATAGCATCACCTACTGTAGCTCTTGCAACAAACAGAAGATTTAACATGGCCAAATGGATTCTAAATGGGTTTATCTTTAACTTGGAGAAAGGGATCAGGAACAAATACTTGATGTACCCAAGATTCTTACAAATGATTATTAAATGTACCTATGTTTGACTACATGCTGAATGTTTATGGTGTTTGTGGAGAATTCTTAGTTCTTGGGCATATGACTAAGATATCCTATAAGAGGTTGGCCATGATTACATGTGCACCAAATGCACCTATGTTTGACTACATGCTGAATGTTGCCAGAGATGAGGTAGATATCAATGTAGATCATTTTCACTTGATTGAGGATGAACCAGTTGATCCTAATGATCTTATTGAAGAAGTTCCTCAAGAACCATCTGATGATGATGAAGATGATAGTGATGATGATGACAATGAAGATGATGAGCCTGATGATTATGAAAGCTCATTAAGTGATGATGATAATAATGGTGATGGTGACATAGATGAGGCTATTAATGAAGAAACTCTTGTTGATGATGAGAATGTTGAAGAATTTAATGAAGAAACCCATGTTGATGATGAGATGGATGCTAATGTTAATGAAGATATTGAGCAAAAACAAGATTTTGGTATTGATTACATTGATGTTGTCACACCCCAACCTTGACGGCGGAAACGTTGAGGTGTGAGGGTTACGATAGTTCACAACCACATAACGCTATTAATAACCCAAATATATATTAACCATAAGTTCCAATTGTATCATTACAAACATAAGTCTCAAAGAAAGTAAATTACATAACATAAGATGTATCAAGCCAATTTATTTTATTTATTTAACTAGGTCCATTCCTAGATGTGAAAGCACTTCAAGATGTCAATCAAACTTGAGCATTTCATGAAACAAGTTAAAAACAAAAGGTCAACAATAATGTTAGTGAGAATTTCCATAGTTTTCAGTACATAAGTATATAAAAGATGGTAATTCATGTTGTAAGTTAGAGAACAAAGAAACTAGGGATGTAAGACAGAATGCACAATCAAACCTTGACAAAGTTTTACAAGTCTCAAACGTTTACAAGTATATACCATTAGCTAAGTGTACTTGGATCAACCAAGCAGGCTTGTCAGGCCCATAGATCTATGACGTCGCTAGGCTAGCATTAGTTAATGATTGTACATATATTCGACTTTACATGGTAGCTACAAAGGTCAACTAACCACAACATACAGGTGAAATGCTGTAAGTTTATAAGAATCAAACGTGTTTACAAGTGCAATGTTTATAATGTAACATGTTTCACCAAAAAGTGTAAAAATAATAAAATGGGTATAGAAATACTCATATGCCAATTAAGTATAGGAATGATGATTATTAAGAAATATAATGATAAGCGTCGTTCCAAGGTAAACCGTCACAAGGCACCTAGTTATACATATATATTTACAAGATTAACGTTTAATTATGAGTTTAACGTGTAAATGAGAACTAGGGTTTTAAGTGGATTTTGGGGCTTGTCAAATAATTATCTTTAACAAATGAAAATTGTTTATGTTATCTTTGAAAAATATATCTATATTTTATACCAAGATGTAAAAAAACACTGATATTATCTTGAAAGAAAATATATATAAAAATATGAGTTTTAGAACAACATTAATGATAAATTGTAAGATTTATAAGGTTTAAACAAGGTTTTAAAAAACTAAATAAAATAATCACAATTTTAAATAATTTAAAGGCAATGTTGTATATCAAACTAGTAATTAAAGTCTATCTTTGATATTTTTAGCATAGAAATACAAGGATATTTTTTATTAATAAATTACAGAAAACAAATCTTGTGTTTTTAAAATAACCAAAGTTTATAAAATGATTTTTCATAATTTTTAAAAAATTTTAATACTTAATTTGAAGGCTTAAAAAGCCTAAAAAATATGTGAGGGTACCCGGGTTCAAACCCGGGACCTCAAAGGCGGCGGTGCAATGACTTAACAAGTGAACCAGGGCCGCGGCCTTGGTTCAACTTGGTTTTAAACCTTTAAAAATACATAATAAGCTAAACCCCTAATTCTCATAAGAACCCTAATTCAATTTGGGTCAAATTGACCCTCGATTTGATTTTGTTAACGATTATGATCTTAGGGCTATTGTTCCTCATGATAAATCGAACAACAAGATCCCTTTAATTACCTAATTTGAAGTTCAAAACGTCAAGAACAATCGAAGAACAGGTCGTGGCTGCCCCGGGGTCCAATCGATGTGCAAATATGGATAGTAATCCAATTTGTTTTACAGGAAGCTTCTAATAGATCTAATGATGTAAAACCCTCTATCAATTGCAAGTTAGAGAGACCGGATTGAGGTTTTTGAAAGAGTTGCAGGTCGCGAACAAGGTGGTGGTAGGAAGAGGTGCTAATGTTTGATACAGATGAAATTGAGAGTTGTAATTATTTAGAAATAGATAAATTTTCGATTAGGTTGAATTAATTTTGATTATTAATAGATTTTAAGGCTCGAACGGCTATGAATTTAAGAGGTTTCGCTTATGCTGAAAGGATCTCAGCCTCTAGTTTGATCAATTAGGTTGTTTTCGCAGCGGATTTAGCACGAGAATTAAATAAATAAGCAAGAACACAAATGATTTTGCATGTAACAGTAAAATTATAGAGAGAGAGAACAATTCTGCGAAAAGGTGTTTTCTATTGAATCACACGCTTCGGCAAGGATTACAGTTAGGTCATCTCCTTTTATAGGAGAAATGATGTATGCTAATGTCACTTGATAGTGACATCAAACGGTTACTAACCAACTACTGAAAGAACACTAAACTACTGAAGATGTCAAACAGCTGACATCTTCTTACAAAATGCTAAGTGTTCTAACTTATTACAAACTACTAAAGAAAAGAAACTACTGAACTATAACAGCTGAAGAACAAACTCTTCAGCTGTTGTACAAACTACTAAAAAGAGAAAATATAAACTACTGATAGAGAAAAACTATCACAACAACTGAAGCCAACT
>BJCN01317645.1:0-16435 GCA_018326445.1 Flaveria brownii
CCATAATACTTTTACATATTTTCAACATATTTATTTCGTTTAACTGTCGTGTTACAACGTGCGAATCCTAGATCAACTTGCTTATTATTTTAATATTTTATGTTTAACGTACACGGTTTAACATCTTTACGTCTACTTTCCATTCTATTTATTTTTTATTTTTTTTAATACGAGATTTTCTGGTGTTGGTAGTCATTGACTGTAATGTGAAATTGATGCTACTTGATATTGTTTTACGCCCCCGCAACGCGGGGGCTCAATACTAGTTGATATAAAATAACATAACTAGTTGGAAAAAAAATTATAAGTTTCATGTAATTTGTAAATTAACTAGGAACTATTAAATGAATAAAAAGTGAATTTACTTTTAAAAAATAAAAAAAACTAATTTATGATTTTCTGTCGTTAAATTTAGCATATAGTAGTATTTTGGAGTCTAACCATGTACCCCATCAAAGCACTTTAAGATGAAAAATAAAATTTTCTGAGGATATACATGATATCAAAATATAGTGGATGACTATTTTAATTTAAGTAACGAGTAAGTGAAGAAATACGAGAGCCTTAAACATTTTGAATAGACAAGAAAACAAATATAAGATAATAAAACGTTCATATCTTTTAGAAGTCTTAAAAGAGACGTTAGTTGCTGGAAAATTCAATTTAATTTATATTAAGAGTTGTGAACCTAACTCATAAAATAATTAAAGTGTAGGTTTCCGTACGATTTGAGGTCGACTTAGACGTGGTTACTTGTTAAGATAAGGTACGGATTCATGGTTCTTTATATCTTAGTATAAATAATATTTTTCATTACTTTGTAGTACGAATTTTTGATACATTGTTTTCGTTAATATGACTCGTTTAGCCTTTACTAGTCGTCTAACACTATTTATCTAGTTTTGCTCTGACTAGTTTGACTTATTAGTTTTACTTATTGAGACTTGTAGCATGCAATAAATATTTTATAATTTGTGCTTATTATTGCATGTTCCCCTAAAAAAGAAGATGGAATTTATTGATACGTTATATGTTAGTAGTTATACTAACTTTTGATTTAGCATTTTGTTACCCGAACTTGTCTGACATGTCATTGTGGCGTCAATGACAAGATACTTTTTATGACGGTGTTTATAAAAAGTTCGACGACTCCGTTAACATGTTAGTACTTAGGTAGTACTTTGGCCATAATTATTTAGGAGACGGATGGATCGATCCTAGTTCAGATCAGTTCAGTCCGAGGGATGGAATCATGTGTGTACGCCCCCATACCATCTCATTGTGTATAGTCTAGCTAGTTATGCACTTATCAGTTCAGTTTTGCTCTATATACTTCTTATTTTACACGACTTATTTTATTTGTGTATGCTCGTCGTGTGTATCTGTTCAGTTTCAGTACTATATATTAAGTTCAGTATAAGATATCAGTATTATATGCTTAGAATCAGCTTTTACTTTTCAGTATTATATGGTCAGTTCTGCATGCTTTGATATTACGTTTTATCGTTATATTGTCACTACTATTGTTCTTTCCGTCATTGAGTAACTCTTGGCTCGGCCGTATTTTATTTTGTGGTGTTTTTTTATTTATTTGTAGGTAATTAGGGTAATTCGAAAAATCAGTGAAGAGATAATTGAAGATCAAGACTTTTCTTTTGCTTTAATTGATGTAATGAATATTTAATTAGGTTCCTTTAAAGTATTTGGTTTGTGAATTGCCATTTTAGACCGTCTCGTTTATAGAATGAATTTGCTTTTTGATTTGATATCTGTAATAGTAGCACGTCAGTCTTGAGGTTGGGGTGTTACAGAGAAAGCTCATGCTAAAAAAGAAATAAAAACAAATAAAAAATAGACATAAAACGTTGAATCACACACGGACGTAAAACATTAAAACAATAATTAGTTGTCTAGGACCCGTGCGTTGTGACAGGATGTTATAGGGGAAAAATAAACTTAAACATTAAACCACACGCACGTTGCAGGGTGTTAACACATAAAATTTAAACCGAAACGTAAAACGAAAATTTATAAAATATGAAAAGTATAGGGGATAAAGTTGAAGGTAGAAATTATAGGGGTTAACTCATAAAAGATGTAAAAGTATTGGGGTTAAAAGTAAAAAAAATCAAAGAATAAAAAATCCAAAAACAAGTACAACCCGCTAAACCTAAGGTACAAACCTTGATGCAAAGGTTGGTAATTAGAGAAACAAACATACTCAGTATATCCCACTAAAAACAGTGTCTGAGAGGGGTATGTGGTGGCGATTTTTTCTCTATCTTGAGATATAAAGAGATCGCTTTCAAAGAAACCACTGACTCGAAAACGATAGCAATCATATATCACATAAGAGTTTAGAATAAGCATAGGTATATTAATAAGTATATTCATAAGCATAACATACATCATATAAGCATTAATCTATACTACTATTATAATGCAGGAAACATGGGCAAAGAGGTAATTTCACCCCAAAGCGTAAGACGCGCCTTTTCTTCTCCTCCTCACCACCGTTACTCTGCGATCACCGTCATTCCCTCTCTGAAACCATTGATCTCATTGGCAGTTACGATTGATTGAGCACCGGTGGTGAGACCTCCGGCCTTTCCCCTTTCCCGAATTGAATGGCATTCACTATTTCCTCTTCAATGCAAGATACAATTACGCTTTCTTGGTACCCACATATATATATGTAGACCAATCGATATGGATTTCACCGGCGGTCCACAGTGGAGTTCACCACCGGCCGACCATTACTACCGATTTGAAGGTTACATTTCGATTCACTCTTCGTCTTACGTTTCTTTTTCTTGATTCAATATCTTTATTGTATATGTGCTATTGTAAGGTAAAGCAACGTAGGTTTTGTCTATTTCAATTAGAAAGGTCTTTAATTTCATTCGTATCGCCTAGGGTTCATGTTCTGTTCGTATACCGCTAGAATTAAGCCTTTTTTGTTGAATTTGGGCGTATTTTTAATGTTTTTCCTCTTATTTGAGTTGAATTTAGCTGTTTATCGTTAGAAGATGGCGTTAGTGTTTGAAATTGGTGATAAACTTGAGGATTTGATTGGTGAAGTTTCAATTTTCAGGCGATTTGGGAGCGAAGAACAACCGGAGTTGGTGACCTCAGGCCTTGTATCTTCATTTGACCCCAGCTGCCCAGCATTGACTAGGTCAGTTGTTTATAGAGGTCTACGTTTAGGTTTGTATGAACCTTCTAAAAATTTGTGTGGACTGGCCTTTGAGTCCACTAACGTCTTCATAAAGATTGCATCTGGAGTTGTTTCTGGCGCTTTTGCCACTTTGGTGACCAAACCTATGGAAGTTGTAAAGATGAAAACGTATTTATTTAACTCGTACACAATCAAACAGATTTGATACTTGTACTACACAAACACTGCATTGTTTATGGTGCCACAAATTTGTTATCTTTAGCATCTTCCCTTTGCTTATAAATGAAAAGATGGTTTTTGTTTAGGTATGCCTGCAAATGAACCCTAGCATGCATACAGGAGCAATCGGTGAGGTGCAAAAAATTGCTGCAAAAGAGGGGGTAACATCTCTATGGAAGGGGGTTGGGCCCGCCATGGCCCGGGCAGGGGCTTTAAGTGCATCACAAATGGCTACATATGATAAATTCAAACGGGTTTACTCCTAAAACTTATGCCCTTAATTTTATCATTTACAAAATATCTTCTGTAGGATCAATTATGCATAATCCTCATTGTCGTTTTTGTTTATGTGACTATAATTTAGGTGTGATTAAAATGGACCACTCTTGAAGAAGGATTCAATCTTCATCTTATGTATGTGTACCTACCTATAATCTTTCAAGCAACAGATGGAGTAATTCTATAGTATTTCAAAGCATGACTTATCACATTGTTATGTATATAGTGAGAACTCACAAAAATAAGAACTCCTTAAGAATTAATCAGTTAGTGCTCGTTTCACAGGAAGGGGCAAAATTGCTTTTAGCAACCAATTCTCATTTTAATCGATTTCGCCTTCTTGATGTCTATTACCTCCCACATAGGCAGTTAGGAACATATGCAAAAATAAATGCTTAAAAGAGTGAAAAAAAATTAAAGTAGGCTTTGTTAGAGGGGGTTAAAGGTGGAAACCATTGGAAGTTGGATTTTAAACATGAGCCCTCTGCTAGAGGGACTCAAATGTACTCGCTACCCCCTTGAAAGTTTAGTATTACGATTATTTTTGGAATTAGTTACAAGTTTCTGCGTCATTAGCTTTTCTTGGTGATTTCAAGTTTTTTTCAAATATCATGTTCTTAAAATGATTATTTTTTCTTTTTAATTGAGTTGCCTGATTTATTAGTGTGTTTGAATTCTAGGTTTTGATCACAGAGGACCTCGAGGACTCTACAAAGGGTGAGGACCAACAATACCCGTTTTTTAATTTTTTTAATTTAGAGGTGAAAATTTGAGTGTAAAGGAAGCTGCTATGAACCTGCGGTGAGATGATTGTTGCTGAACATTTTTAACTTCAAATGCATTCATTTGTTAATAGCTTTTCAACTATATGTGATTCGCAGCCAGGTCCTAAACTAGATGCTTATATTCTCTCAAGTATTCCCTCAAATAGGTACAACACCCATTCTTAGTTTCTATAACTTCATTATGTTTTGTACCAATTATCTGATTACAGAAACCTTGCAAGCGTTTAAAGCAAGATAGGAGGTATTAAGATTATTCGAATTTAGGGTATAGTTTTGATTTTATCATATATCTAAATTGGTATATCAACAATAGTGATCATAACTTTATTAATTGTTAGTAGAAACAATAAACCATCATATTAGATCTCCCCATTTCACCTATTTGACCACTTCACACTTTTCTTGCGATATATTCTTTTGTTGTTGTTGTTGACCTTTGTTTGACTTGTGTTATGGGGTCCATTTATTTTTTTATGATTATTTAATGTTGACCATTTGGTAGTTTGAGAATTAGTCAACAAACATATGCTTATAAAATATACATATCTAAAAGTTGTCTTTTTTAGTTGTGTTAAAATGTGCATTAATTAAATGTGGTGATGTGTAACTTACCTTTGATGAATTTGCAACCAATGCTAGATTGTGAATAATAAAGTGCATATCTAATTGTTTGTATTCGTTTAAATTTGCCTCAAATTATCTTCTTAACTTGGTGTCGATGCTACTTTAGCCCTTTCTAACAACAAAAATCATACTGAAACATAAGAATACATTAGATATTATTGTAAGATATTCATTTGCTTATACTGGACGTTATATCAAATAAATTAGTTTTGAGGAGGTTTGATAGCCCTGATATGTAATTATTCTATGCATTTTTCTTGGTCTAATTAGAGGTATCATACAGGTCAACTTTATTTGAAAAAACCCTTTGTTAGAAGTGTTTTTACTTTTATAATTAGGATTTCGTGTGTCAAATCTGATTATAAAAATCAAATGATTTCAAAAACTTGATGGGTTGATTATGACTTTGATATAATTCATTTTGACAATTCTAGGTGCATTTGTTATTTATTTGGAGCCTTGCCATGTTATTTTTGAATTTCCTAATTTAAGAAAGGTTAAATTTAAGGCACATCCCCAAAGGCATTGATGTTTAGGGTCTATACCGTGTGGTATGCCATTTGATTCTCCAAAGGTAATAGTCTCCCTCTCTCATATTAAAACCTTGACTAAAATTATACTAATAGTTGTATGCAAGAAAAACCAAAGAATGATGAAGATGATGACCTGAAAATCATTCTCACCCAAAAACATGTTTCCATCTGTAGCAATTTCATGATGGTGGTGTTGGGCTCGGTGATACGTATGGTTTCTTAGTAGAATGGTTGTTTCAAAACAAGATTGTCTCTCTATGTTGTGGGTTACAATGACTCTGTTTTTTTATATATCTTGCTTATATACATACTAAGGTGTTGTTTGTTTGATTGTTTCTGCATTATTTATACTTTGATTTTGATCGTATATACATATATAGATTCATTCAATATTTGTTAGATTTAATTTAGAATAACTGCTTTCACACAATAAATTTTGAAACCAATACGCATGTTTTTTTTTTATTTCTCAATGAGGTTTAAACTTTGTCGAACTATCTCTATAAAATCACATAAGTTTCTGTACTTTTCACACAAAAATGTATCTTCCAAACTAATTACTTTTAGTTTATCTTAACAGCTAATCTTTTCATGTTTGATTATGAAGTGAATAAAAACTAGAATTTAAATCAATGAAAGAAACAAAACAGATGCATTAGCATTTTCAAATTAATAGAATTGCTGTCCTCTTCAATGTTATAGTTGTAATTATGTGTTAGGTAAGTTTTTATTATATTATTGCATGTATGATTTATTTACTGTTTTTTTACTTTATATTATGTTTGGTGACAATCACATTTGTGGTTCAAATGTAACTGCCGACGTTAAGCGGTATCCCGCGGCAACGCGCGGGTAAACACACTAGTTCTAATAAAAGAGTAGAGTAAATAAAAGAACACGTGTTACATCACATTTATTCTTACTTCTCTTTTATTAAATAACTATATTAATTACTAAAAACATTATTTATTTTTTTAAGATTACAAATAGTTTTTTTAATTAATCAAGAAAGAGATCTATATTAAAGAAACAAATTTTTATAAAATAAGAAATTTCTAAAACATAAAAGTTTTTGTTAAAAATAATAAAATATTTTAAAATTGATGTTTTTAAAAAGTAAAATTTTTATAAACTTGGGAGTTACAATAAGGAAATTTGCAAAATGAAAATTATTTTAAACGCTTGTTTGAAACAAAATGATTATTAAACAAAATAAAAACATTTAAAAACAAAAGTTTTAAATTTTGATATCATTATTCTATTACTTATAGTCATTATTCGTACATAACTTCAATCATATCTTATTTTACAATATTGTTTTATAATTAAGAATTTTTTCAATCTCTTCAATAGTTTATTTATTTTTACACGAGTTACCAAAACTAGTTAAGTAATATATGTGAAGTGTCTTGGTGTTAACTTTTTTTTATTTAAAATAACTAATTCACACAACCTGTAAACTTGCTCGTAATCCTTCACTAACGTTGACACTCGTGGACCAAATTCAATGTTAAATACCATTATAATTTTGTTTTTTGTGTATTTTAGGTTTTCTATTTACTAGCATCTTGCTATTATCGTCTTAATAAGACTATATTCTTCGTTCAAAAAACTATATTGCTATAAGTTTCACAATAACCTATTAGATAATTCTTAGTTTCTTAAATTATGTACTAAGTTATAAATAAATCATAATTTCAGTTAATTAATGTAATTATAAATAAGTCTAAAACATAACATAAATATATATAACTCTAAATAAATAGTCCTAAGAATCGTATAAGCACGTGTATTTTTAAATTTTAATTTGATGACTAATACAAATATTTATCAGGATAGGGTTATTGTAAAAAAATATTTAATTTAAAAAAATCTAAGAATGATTAATATAAACTTGACATGTATCATTATATTGTTTTAAAAAGTATGACATTTTAGTCATTATCCTAAAAACATCAGTTCTATGTATTATACATTCATTGTGTCAAATATTAGTTCAGTGTATCACAAATTTACACCATTTATTATATGTATTTATTATTATGTTTTATGTTTAGATCATTTTGTGCTATTTATATTATTATTTTTATAGATTATATAAACTTGTTATCTATAATCGTGTTTTACAATTAAAAGTCCACAATGATATTTAAACTATTAACCTCTGACGTAGAGACGACGTTTCTTACGTATCCAACTATTCCTTTAGGAGATATGCATTTAGTTTTATAGCTTACAATGCATTAATGATCCTTTCCTTATCTATAAAATCTTAATTAAGAGAGTCTTTACAGCCACTAGTACTCTATCTATGTTTCTTAACGTCTTCAACCAAGTCCCCCACACATAAAATACATCATCAGTCTTAAACTTCATTAAGATGATGTATTCATTTTACAAAGGCAAACATCAAACCATGTATTTTGGTTTTGAGAATATGATGTTTGGTTATCTGTACAAAAGAATGTGAAGCTGTTTAAAGTAGCTTAAGCTTTAACATATCTGTTTGGTTGATTGCTCAAAAAAATCCATAAGTCATTTGGATGTGGTTTTGGTTTCTTAACCGTTCTAAAAAATTATAGAACAACGGAAAATAAAACATGATGTTAATTTAGGGGATCATCTGGAAGAATAGAGTGCAAGAAAAAATGTGTTTCTGCTAAGCAATACCTTCCCTTTGCAAGATAAACGCCACAGCCTCTTCTACAGTGTCGACAACCTGCAGGAGACGAGTAATAGACTCGATTTATGTCTCAAGCACTAGATCTAGATTTTCAACTACTTTGACCAGAGAAAAGAAAAGCCGAAAAATAATCATATGTCAAGTTTCTCCGTTTCTTTTGACAAACAATTTGATAGACCTAACAAGTGTTTGGGAGAGATGAGCGCAATGATATTTAAGAGGATTCTAGTACTTGTTCAGTGACATTGAAGTTTTAAGCAATGGGTCCAATTTCGCTAACAAATCAAGTTATAGAATATTGGTGTTCTTCTAGGTGTTCGTCTAGGATTAAAGGAAGGCAATTCGAGTATATAATTCAAAGTAGGGTGGCTTGGATTATAGACAGTCATGCTTGTTTTAATTACAAAGACCAAGTTATTTGAGTATTACTTTTTAAGGTAAAAGTGCTGATGCCCTGACAAAATTTATTAAAAAAAATAATATAAGCGCAAAAAACAGGCACGACACCGGCTAGGACATCTCCGATGCAAATAGAAAATAAAAAAAGAATCAGGAACATAACCAACATAGGGATCACTAAACAATCTAAGGATCGAAACCAGGGAACATCAACAAATCAATCTATAATTAGAAAAAATTTAATCTCAAAATATTCTTTGTTAGCATGAGTCACTTAGGATAGTGAGTTTTTTAAGGAAACCAAAAGACCACATGATATGCAAATTAACCATTAATCATCTGAACTCTGACTGACCTGATTAGCAGGATAATCTGTATGGTTCCCTTTCTCTCTAAACACACCTGTCCTTGTCAAAATAGAAAACCATGGATGTCCTGCCTGAGATATAAACATGCGAAAATTAATTCATGTAATATTATAACGTCCAGAGATGATTAACCAATTAAGTTGGTTCATTTGATAAAATCCAGAAGGAATTAAAGCAAACCTGTCTTGCACCCTTGATGTCAACTGATGGATTGTCCCCAATCATATATAGGGTTTCAAATTGGCGAGATTTCATGTCTATGTAATCTCCATTAGCATCACCATCACTTATAAATGACTGAAGTTGCATTAATATGGATTCCGCATTCTTAAACACAAAAGGATTTGGTTTTCCGAAAGAGGTATACTTCAATGGCTTGTGGTGAATGCTAGATGAGCAGCCAGAATAAATGCCAAAAGAAATGCAGTTAGCAGTATATGCTAAAAGCAAGCAAACAAAAACAATGAAAACATGCGGGTGAAACAATTGCTGCCATTACCTGTTAAAGATGCTTTCTAATGCGATCCTGAATGCCCCCATGCCAAGACGTTCGGAAGGAAACGCAGCCTGCCCTGATCTTCAAAATCATCAGTGCATTCCAGAAAACTAGCTATAAATGCTAAACATGTGCTAACAAACAATGAATGCTATTAGTGACCTGATATTCTAGATCATCAGCTGCAAAATACATATCTGGTTGATGCTCAGACTTCTCTCCTGGAAGACCACCCGATCTCAAAATGTCACAAAGAACCTATAAAATTGCGTCCGTCATTCTCATTTCTTATGCAAGTAACCCAAATCAATAATGAACATAAGAAAATTACATAAGATGGATAGTATAAACACACACAATTTCGTTGTGAACATAATGACTAATGAGAGGCTTCTGCAATGCCCTTCCCAACATTAAAAATCTATTAACAAGAATAAATGATCTCTTTTACAAGTTACTTGATCTAGCAAATAATATAATGAGGTCCATTGATTCTTGTTCCACACATGGATAAAAATCGAATGCAAAACTTTCAAAAAATGAAAAGAAAAAAAAGAAAAGAAAAACTACCTGAATATCTCTACCCCAGTCAACAGGATCACTAACAACAAAAGCTGCTTTAACTCTTTCAGAAGTGACATCAAAACTTGGGACTGACTCGCTGGAGTTTCTTTGCACATTGCATGGCTGCTTTGTGGTCCAGGTCTTGTATGGCAATAACGGGTCAATGCTATCAAAGTAAGACGCATATTCGTCTAACGAAACAGCCTTTCTGTACATAATCGAAACCAAAATACTAAGATGATATCCAGAATACAGAACATATACAAACTTATGTGAATTAAAGACGCTGCATTTCACATTCCATTCAGATTAATAAAACTTACTTGAAACCGTATTCAGACATTACCACCGCTGGCTCCCCTTTTCCAGTGGCAACAACCAATTCATTTTCAAGCCTAAACACAAGGACAAATAATATTATGCTACAACAATTAACTAACATTATTAAACCAGAATATAAATCATACAGATACCTCGCCAGCAAGTTTTTGAAAGGTGAGTGACCCTGTACTACCTGCATAAAGTGGATATATATCCAAGCAATTGCGGTTTAATAAACTAACAAGCAGAAGAAACGAAGTCCATCATGACAGCAAACATTTAAGAATCACCTGAAGAGGGTCGATATTTACTCCAAGAACTTGACTCAACTCGGCAGCCCGTCTAGATTCAGGGATGCCTCCTCCTATCACATCACAATAGGAAAACTAGTTAGCACTTATGTCTTAAGCATAGTTTCAACTAATAGTAGAGGATGGTACTATTGTATAACTGAAAGTGCCATTTCTAACTCTATGAGAAGGATGATTAACCATAAACACATAATTATTCAACTAAACAAATATCAAATCCTCCAATTTATTCACCATTTGTCAGAAACAGGTATGGGATCTTCAGACTACCTGCAAGAGAGTGAGGAAGGAGAGACAGCAAATCAAATTATAGGGCTTCAAATCATACAAATACTGAGAAAAAACGAAGAACAATGTATACAATATAGCATTAAGTATCACCAGAATCGTCGTATAATCTCCTCAAAGCCTTAGGAGAATCTCCAATTGGGCTACGTCCACGAAGTATAACACCGTCGATATCAAATGCAATTCCAAACAAAGGTCTGTCACACTCACAATCAAATCAACTTCAATCATGAATCAAAATCACAGAAATCGTAACTATCATGAACGAATAGGTGTAGATTGAAGGACGAACCCCTTAGGTGCTGAATGAAGCTGAGCTAAAGCACGATAACAGTGCAATTGAACTGATGGAGATCTGCTTCTGTCCAGTATAAACCTAGAAATCGTACGGAATTTCATCTTGTCTTCGAACTTCATGAGTTTTCGAAGACGATGAAGCAGAAAGCGTTGGCTCTGCTTTCACGATGAAGATGAACTAATCTTTCAATTGGGTCCCCATACTTTCTTTCTTTTGAAATTAGACCACAGAAATTTATTTGCCTAATCGGTGTTTCCGCCAAGTAAAGTAATGTTAAATAAGTTTATTTGGGTTGTATTGTTACTAGCTCGTATTGTTATGAGCTCAAGTATCACTTTATTTTAACAGTGACTCTTAGAATTTTAAGAGTAATCTAATTGTAATTTATATCATGTGATATTTTTAGAATCCTATTAAAAGTTTGTAAAGCATGTCATTAATCATCATGATATCCTCTTATAAACGTTTAAGTGTTAATAATGTTGGTTCATCGTACTCGCTCTTTGAAGAGCATTAATGCTACATTTGATATGAGAACATTATTTGCTTATTGGACGGTATGTTGTTATGAAAGTGAGCACACATAAAAATTATGAAACATATACTTTATGTTATGTTTACATTGATAGAGAAACACAATCTGGTGGTGAAAATACTTGGAGAGTTTTTAAGATGTTGTAATGAAAAACCATATTTTTAAGTAATATGCTTAATGCTCGGATCTTTGGATGCTTTGTTAGTTTGTACAAAGCATGGTTAATCTCTTCTAATGAGCTACTAATGAGCCGGTCATTATCCTTAAGGTTGTGCTTGAGTCGATCTCGATGTTGAAAAAATAGATTCGAAAATAGTTGGTTTTAAATTTTAAAAATATAAACAAGCTTAACTAGAGTATAATCTAGCTCGAGCTTGAGTATCTGGTGATACAACTTACAAGTAAATGGATGTGTGTAATATGATAAAAAAATAAAAATAAAAAGTTGTGTCATATTATCCAGCAGGATATTTCGGTCTTGAAAATCAATCAACCACAAAAGAAACATAAAAATCCATATGAAATATTTTTTATTGGTTTTTCCACCCCACTTAAAACTCATAAGTTAAAATGTAAGTAGTTGAAAAAAACCAAACTATCTTATGAGGATGTTTATCATTTTACACATGATATTGTGAATGTTAGACCAAAACCCAAACATTACCTATATATTAAAGAAAACATAAAGTAACTGTAATAAAAATATTTTTTTAATGCTAAAGACCCTAAAAAATGATAAGTAGTTGTTTTTTAAATAAAAATCGCTTCAACGGATGGTAAAAGGTTATTGTTTTTTAACTAAAATTTATTGTTTATTAACAACCACATAAGGTGGCTAAAAATGTTATTTTACTTAGTGATAATAATGTCATTTTAATTAGACTTTGCTATTTTTTAGGATTTAGCTTGTGTTACGATTATGATGTTTTGATTGTCTTGACAAAACTCAATATTCAATGATGATTGACCCATGTTCATCTGAGTCATTCCGTTATTCTGGTAATATATTCATTATCATGGCTTGGCTGACTATTCAGTTCTAGACATTGATATAAAACAAGCGAGGTCAGATATGTTCATAATGTGCACAACATGTGTCTACGGCTATAATAGTTTATTTGAGCTTTGGTTCACCCGGTCGATCACGGCGGAAACGTGAAGCGATTTCTGGATGTGACTTGTTTGTTCAGAACGCAATTGATTAAAAAAATTAAATCACAACAATATTAATACATAAAACACATAACTTAATTATATATATCATAAGTTAGGATTACATCATTACATATAAAGTCAAAATTTAATATAACCTTTATTACAACTTTTATTTAACTAAACATCTTCAAATGCGATGGAAATGCATGTCCACCACAACGCTGCCATCGTATATGTTGACGGCTAGGTTTACACAGACCCTTCCCACTACTTCGCCCCAACCGTTGTATGCATCAAACGAGAAGTCTACATTGTTAGTCATTTTTCAACTGAAAAAGCATACTCAAATAGTCAACATAAAATTGGTGAGATCATAGGCTTGTTTCCAAACAAAACATTTTATTGATGCACCAATTACAACCAAATCTGTTCACACACATAATCATACTGTCACGAAATAATTCACAAAATCATATAATATTACATCACAACACTCATTCTGTTAGTGCAGAAAATATTCATGTAGCATCACAACACTCATCCTGTTGGTGCAAAATGTTCTCCTAAGTAGCGCTACTAATATTATCAGATGGTTCCTCATTTGAATTAATGGTTGTATCACAAATGACAGTACATTCCAAAATAATTTCAAAAATAATACATCAACATAACCAGTATGTTTTCCCCCCCAAAAACTTTACAAATATCAAAATAGGGCTATGAGTCTCACATGTTTCCTAAATGTAACCTATAAAAATAATTCATAAGTTAGATACAAATTTCTTTAAAATTTTTAGAACATCAGATATAAATAATTCTTGAAAATTTAGCTGTAATATAATCAGCTAATATTACCATACAAATCTCAATTTTTATTTTACTATATATAAATTGTTATAATTATTCTAAATTCTCCATAATTCACCAAAAATAGCTACTATTATCCAAAAATTCCTAAAATTTTACAGAATATTAATTCAACAGTATATATCATCCCATAAGTTTTCTGATGTTTAATTCACAACAGATTGCTTTCTGTAAATCTTATAATCTTCCCAAAATTCATTAAAAATACTTATATATCTCCAAAAATTATGAAATTTATACCATATGTTGAATTTGATTTATAATCTCTTCATTGAAGTTTTCACGATTTATGGTACTGGTTAAATATTTATTTAGATTTTTCTTTTACAGATCACTTAAAAATTCATTTTTCAATCAAAATAAGGAAATAAATTACAAAATAATTCCTGGAGATTTTATATCTCAAAAGAGTCATTCTGTGATTTTTCCAGAATTTTCCTGAAATTATTTATATTTTTGAGTATTTATTGCTTATTTCATTAATTGAGCAATATTGTATAAATTACTTCACTTATTATGTTTTTACTAAAATTTACAGAATGATAATTCAATATTTTTTTTAAAAATTTTCCAATGTTTATTCCCATAATCGTATTTATCTAATATTTTTACTTAATTTTTTTAATATTTCAAGAGTTAACTTTATTTATAATTCTTAAAAATAAACTTTTTCTGAAATTCTTAGCATTTAAACAATAACGTAATGCCGCGTTGAAGGATTTAACTAGTTATTTCTATAACAAAACATTACCATTAGCAAAGTGTACAACCCAAGCAGTTTGGTGTTCTAACTAAATAAAACCATACTACCGGAAGCCAACCGATAAAACCCTAATCAGTTAATCGTATCACTGAATATTCAATTGTTTGATCAACGAATCATCTTTTCGATTAAACTGGTTCGATTACGAACACAGATTTGTCTTGGGTTTGAATTTGTTCTCAATTTGAAGGATGCCACCGAAACAATCGAAAGCGGATATAGCAAAGAAGCAGAAAATAGTCGAAGACAAGACATTTGGGCTTAAGAACAAGAACAAGAGCAAAAATGTTCAGAAATATGTGCAGTCACTTCAACAGAATGTTGTCCCTAAACCTGATGCTTCCAAAATCGCTGCGAAGGTAGTAGGTTTTAATAGGGGTTTCAAGTAAATTGATTGATTGATTAATTTATTGTTAGTGGTTTCTTATATTGGTTATGAGTTTGTTTGATTAACAGAAAAAGAAGGAAGAAGAGAAAGCTAGAGAGAAGGAATTGAATGATTTGTTTAAGATTGCTGTTGTTCAACCCAAAGTACCTGTTGGTAGGTGTTGTATTAGCTCTCACTATATTGCATTTTATCTTCAATATATCAAGTTTCTGGTGCTGCTATGTGATGTGGGTTTTAAATTGTCTTGATTTGCAATTGTTTAAAGATGAGTGTCTACAGTTTGTCAAATGGGTTATGTTTTGCTAACTACTTTCAACTTTGAAACTAGTATCGGAATGGAATCTCACTTGTGTCTTAGACTAAAATCAAATTTCATTTGAATTGTACTCTGTTTCACATTAACTGAACTTGTATCCCTGCTATATTTGGTAAGAAATTATTTGCTTCATAGGACCTGTGAATTTGTTCGAGAATGTTTGGCTGTTTATGAAATGATTTCTAATTAAACATATTCACCTATTATACATGGCAATGTATTATTTTCTGTGCTACTTTTCTACTTTTAGAAGTTACGAATTGATACTTCGTGATAGGTTTGCAATGCAATGATCCCCATCTGTATGTCATGCAGTGATCCCCATCTGATCTTTCATAAATTATATTGACTGCAAAATTATGTCTCTACGTTATTATTGGACATATCGTGATAATCAATTTTAAACATATGCAGAGTTATTTTTTACATCTTGGCAACTTGCTATATAGTATATATGTGTATTGATACGTCACTTTGTATCTTTGTCATTACCTGACACTACAAATTTTAATACTACCTAGAACCTATGGTCATTAGGGTCTATAATTGTAATTTTACTTGAAATATAACATTAAGCCATCTGTCCGGTTCACTGGTTTAACATAAAAGTCTGTAACTTTTAACATATTGCATTATATTATGTTGGAAGATAGCAATCAAGAACATGTTTGTGAATCAACCTATGTTTGCCAAAACGGTTTATCGTCTCATGAATTTTGGTTATGGTCAGGGGTGGATCCAAAGTCTATATTGTGTGAGTTTTTCAAAGCTGGGCAGTGTGCAAAAGGTTTCAAATGCAAGTTTTCTCATGATTTGAATGTACAACGGAAGGGTGAGAAGATTGACATTTTCAGTGATAAGCGTGATGAAGGTAAGGCCTTGATATTTTTCTTATTTTTTTCAGTTTATTTGGTTGGTTACCTTTTTTTCTCTGCTTTGGTATGGAGCATAATCAGTTTCTTCATGTGTGTCTTAGGAACAATGGAGGACTGGGATCAGGAGACGTTGGAAAAAGTTGTGGAATCAAAAGGGAAAGAGTACAACCAGAACAAACCAACCGACATT
>BJCN01317655.1:0-12143 GCA_018326445.1 Flaveria brownii
AGTTACCCACTTCGTGCACAATGTTCGGGGTAATGTACAGGTCATCGAAAGTAATGAACGTACGAATGAAAGCAAGAACTTATGAATGAATGTGAAGGAAAGTAACGAATGTGAATGGTAATGACGTACGTTGAATAAACGAAAGCTAAAGAACGAACGAACGAAAGAAATGAACGGGTGAAATGTAATAACAAAGTATGAAACGGGATCCTTGTCACTCGACCTTAGTAATCATGGCGGCGTGCCATGAAGAGGGTAAAGTTTGACAGGATCCAGATAGAAGTGAACGATAATGAACGATAAAGATAATAATAAAATTATCTATGTGTACGTATGATGTATGATTGCGTAAAAGTAAAGAAACGTTTTAATGAAAGTAAAGTATTTTATGTATAAAACTAGAACTCACTCAGCAACACTGACTTTTTATATGTTTCCAGTTGACAGGTAAGGTTGCTGAGGATGGCACGGGGCGGCTGCTCGGCTCTTTTGGATGGCATCCATTTATATAATGCTTTTGTGATGTAATGCAACGATATATGCATTTTGTAATTGATTAACGATGTATTAACTCGTAAAAGCATTCATATAGAGAAGAAATGTTCATTTTAAAAAAAAGGTTTCCGCTGCATGATATTATTAAAGTTATGTAATTATGTGTTTTAAGTGCGATGAATGACTAACTGTGAGGTGCCCGAGAACGGGGCCTTACATTGCAACACCCTTCTTTGTATCTTTATCACCAAAAAAAGGTAGCATACATATCATGTTGTTGTTTAGCCATAGCAACAACAACTCTCATTGTTTTAGGCTTAAAAATTTTAACCAAACAACGTATCTCCGGTTTTAACCCTCCCACATATAAACTAGCTGCATATTCATCAGTCAATTTGACTCTATTAAGCAAAGTATCAAACTCTTTTGTATAATCAGGAAGTGAACCTGTTTGATGTAGATTCTTTAATTTTTCCATTGGATCTTCAGATAACCTTTCACAAAATCTGTTGATAGCAGATCTAGAATATTCATCACACGTGACATCTTCAACAGCTCTATTTTGGCTAGTAATGTATCCTTGATGCTATTCCAAAGCTGCACCTTCTAGATTGATGACAACATAGTGTACCTTTGCATTTTCAGGAGTTTTATCAACTGCAAAGAAATGATTGCATCGGATAATCCATCCTTCAACTCCATCACCATCAAATTTTGGAAAATCCAACCTTCCGGTTCTCACCAATCGTTGTTCATGATGACCACCATCTTGCCCCATTTTATTACTGATTTCGGTCATTTGAGTCACCAACGTTGTCATACTCAATTGTAACAAACGAATAGCTTCTGAATTCTGATCCAAAATTGCTTGTTGGCCTTTGATTAAACTAGCATTATCGAGAGCTAATTTCTCCAATCTTTCCATTTCTTGTTGTCTAGTAGGCATACACTTGAATTCCGATTGAAATCAACACGAAAAAACGACAATTACTGCAATTGAAGGAAAATCGAAGATCGTAATCGATCAATGACGAATAGAAAGAACCAATTGCAGAATTTGATAAGAAGAACGAAAGCTTAGATCGGAATCCATCGTCAGCGGTATTAAAAAGAAGATAGAATTCGAGCTCCGAGAATCGGAAGCTCTGATACCAATGATAGAAGATAATGAATCGAACTAGAATCGTAAGAGAAGAAGATGAACAATTTCATTATCTGCATACCGATTATAACGAAGAACAACAAATTTATACAACAACCGTTACATCCTAACTAACAATATCACAACTAACCTCAACTATGATATTATTACAATATCAGTCCTTCTATTACATTTGTACGTAACATGTTCATCAAACCTGAATTTTCCTACTTGAATTTAAAGGTACTTAGCATATTTTCAACTATGTATACCTTGACCAAGGAGTTAACATTTGACCTAGAGTTCTTATATTTAGTATGATATAATACATGATTTATTAATATATTACATTGTATTTAATGCATGTATGATAAGCATAAGTTGCGTGTAATGACATCAATGATCAAAAGCATTATGTAAAATAAAATGGAAAATTAATAAGAATAGAAATAAATGAAAAGGAATATTCGTCTTAATCTCAAGTCTTGCAAGCCATGACCAGAATAGCCCTCACATTTATGCTAGCTAAGTGAAATCGGCCATTATGCATGGGTCAAAGGAAAGGAATGGACCCTGAAAGGCTGAAACACGTGTCGACTAAAGGGAATGGGCTTTGCACTATGGGTCAAATGTTAGGGGATTAGTTAGCCAGTTTTTTTTTTGTTGAGGGGTAAAGCTTTTGTTCTCGACCTATGTTTGGGCTCTTTCTTTGGGCAAACCTAGTGTTACGATAAATGAAAAGATAATGACGAACGAATAAAGATAATGAGCATGATAACAAATATTATGAAAGCCATGTGGACCTGTATGTATGGTTATTGTGTATTTATTAATGAAAGCTTTTCTTGTTATATATAATCTTAATTGAACTCACTCAACAATATATGTTGACTTTTGTATACATATTAGTTGGTTTGTAAGTTGCTCAGATTATGATGATTTGACATATGAAGAGTAACACTGTAGTTTTAAATAATAATTGTAATTCCTAGTGACAATTGTAATGTACTTTATTCAAGACATTACTTGTTTACAAACAAGTTTTAGTAATAAATAAATGGTTTAAAAACTTTTCACTTTAATGTCTGATTAAATTGATTAAACGACGTTAATATGAAATGTTTTATGATAAGATTGACATGTGAGGACCACTATTGTCAAACAATGTTAATAAAACATGCTTAATCAATTAAGACATTACTTGCTTACAAACAAGTTTTAATAAAACATGCTTATGAATCAATACTATTGTAGTCCAGAGTCTTGTATGACAATTGTTGCTGTATATGTAATAATGTCTTTGTTGAGTCGATAGGTATAGCTTGTAAATAGCACAGTTCATGAATGAAAGCAGGTTAGCTGAGTTTTGATGAATTTTCCTCTTCTCTTCTTCTTTCTAAAGACCTTAGATAACAAAAAGAGTCACAACTATGACTAGTCAGCTTGCTGATTGTCTCTAGGTTTACTTGTTTTCTACACTTCAACTTAAATCATTTAGTTACTTTAGGTTGGGTCAAGTGCAAACTTCATCAGAAGTAGTATTATGCTCCGAATGTAGCACAAAAATACAAAACGAGCTAAGATTATCGTCCACGGCCCATGGCCTAATGACCTAGACACCTAGTGGTATTGATGTTTACCTTCTATAAAGGTGGCATGGATTCAAATTCCTGTCACTGCAAGTTGATTAAGTTGTATTTAGAGTAAAATAATTAGTTGTATAAAAAAATTACAACATATTGTTAAAGTGATCAAGAAACCAATCAAATTTGTTGCAAATGACTGCTATTCTTTTGGATCCCAAAAGGCTGTCATGAGTAACAAATTCAGTCGGTACATTGTATCACATTAACAGAAACACGTAATATCATGATCATCCCGAACATCTTTTCTGATAACACAACCTAACATGAACGAGAAAACTAAAGAGAGAAAACCTATTTGCAACAGCAAAATGTTAATTTGATCTCTGTACAGAACTAACACAAGATATTCATCTACTGCAACTCTTAACACTTTGAAAGTAAATCTAAAGCATGAGCCTTGCCTAACAATAGAACATCACATTCTTTACTTTGTCTTTTAGTGCTGGAAGGGGGCGAACACCTGCACCTTTTACCATGCACATGCTGTGAGCGGACCCGTTGTCATGCTGGACTTCAGGTTCCATGTAGAAACGAGCTCGGTATGCAGCCAGATGAGCATAATATGCAGGTGGCACTGCATAAAATCAACACACAAATCATTTACAGTTGGTTTAATAACATGCCGAAAAAGGTTGGTTGAAACCAGGTCATAGTTACAGAAACACTAGTAAAAGTAAAATCATTACCTACAGAAACAGATCGAGTGCACCTGGCATAACTGCAGAAAAGTTATATGCGTTAGTATATTAAAATTGTATATGAGTATGAGTAACTAAACATTACTGTTAAGCAAGTAATTCTCTTACGTGTAGCAAAGATTATTCGTTAGAGATTGAATTTCATCAGCTGTGAAATTGTTCTCGTCCCAGAGGACATGATAATGAGCAGGCCTGCTAGTTCCCTGTAAAGAAATTAAACACATTGGATATGAAGAAATTAAACACATTGGATATGATGTTGAATGAAAGCTATATGGTTGGTTCATTAGGCCATCATGTTGAATGAAAGCTAGAAAATGATGTGATCTATTACTTGGATCCCTGCATGACTGCAAAGATAGAAGTCAAACTCGACTGGATGACAAATCTTAGTGTCCACCACCGTACCTACAATTGACCAAATTAAACCTTTTCAGCCTAACCGCAATCCTGGGTTCTACAAATGTAACTTACAATTTTGATTTTGTTAGATATTGCCTATTGTAACAACATTCTCACAAGAAAACTGTTGTAAATGTCAAATAGGTGTTTATAAAAGAAGAAAATACCAGGTAAGATGTTTCCACTTTTGTCCGCGCTTTTTCGATCATTATGATTGCTTGGAAAAAGGCGTGTGTGATGGCGTTTTTGGACAACAATGAATGTCACTGGAGGCTGGTAATTAGGCTCCAAAGAAGCACAAGCCTAGAAAGATATAATGACGATAATAAGCACCAGCTGACATATGGTTTACAGCAAGACACATCAACTGTATAGGATCATCATTCATCAACTAACCTTACGAATCGCATCAAGTTCATAGAGTAGGACCTGATAGAACTGCCCATCACTTACTCCATCTCTGCAAATAAAGGAACATGAAATAATCAAATCTATTGATCCTCATTTTTTAATAATCCACCACACAAACATAAATAGTATTCTTTTACCTGTAGAAAATGATCCTCAGTGGTTTTTTCCCTGTCGCCTTCTCGAAAGATAGTAAGAGCTCTCTGCAGTTTAAATTTCCATGTTATTGCATTAACTAATCTTGAAACAGATATATATATATACATATATATATATACACACACATACATATAGAACCATTGAACTTTTTTAAAAAGTCGCATGAAATTCACATGTGCACCTGATCATGCCTCCGTTAACTTTTCCACGTTGAGGATCTTGCCAAGTTTTGTACAAGTCCTGTATAAGTTCTTGCCTGTGAGGTTGAGCACTAACCAACCCTGCATACTTTGTAACTTCCGGCCAGTCTTGAGATGCTACAACCTTTTTATAAGCACAGTTGTAAGTACAAGCTTAAAATTTTGAAGATATAGTTGACAGTTTTGTTGATTCAGGTTATGTTTTATTTCTAACAGGTCAAAGGGATCAAGTTTAAAAAGGAAAAAACTTATAGACCAAAGCTTTTGTGGTTACCGCGGCAATTGATGGATTACTATCTTCCCCGGACTCTGGGTGAGTTACATCAGCTCCAAAAATTATGGTTGGGATATCACTAACCAGTGGGACTTTCCATCTTAAAGCATCTAATAGCACAGTATTCCTTCCGCCCATCTGAGGGAGCATAAGAGTTTACATGAGAAAAAACTCTCTGGGTACGTAAACCAAAATGAAGATTGTAACTTACATGAGTAAATAATAAGAGATTTTTCATGAGTTGCCTGACCTTAACGTTAATTTTGAGTGATACGTTTGAAAGATACTGTTTACTGATCTTTAGAACATACTTTGTTAGACAGCATTGGGAAATCAACCCCAGATCCGTTTCACATATCCTCTTCAAGTCACCTGAAATCAAAGCAACTTTCGGTATTTGTTTTGTTGGATGAAATGATATGGAATGTCATTGCACTTTATTGTCATGTTTGTTGACCTCTAGTAATATATGCATTTCACATTGATTTTATATAAAAAGTAATCGAACTATAAATTTTAACTTTTACAAAGATTTATGTTTTTGAATATTAGTGTTTCATTTTACTACATGTTGGAATGAAAAACAGGTGATGAAGATAAACCATATGAAATGGGTCACATTCTATCACGATTAAATTCCATTTAAGAAAAGAAACAGCTGAAAGCTACATACCATACAAACTGCCATTGTTGTCGGGGAGAATGGCAATAAGCAATTCCAACTCTTTTCCTCCGAGTTTGTTTACAGTGGCTGTACACACATGTTTTAGAACCTTTTTCACCTGATCTGGCCTTGCTGAGTACACCGGAACCACGCTCTCGCTTTTAATATCCTAAATTTAAAACAATATTATACAAAACTTCATGCTTTTAAGCATCAAATATTAAACTATGAAGCTAATGCATTATACCATGCCAGATTCTTGGCACATTTGGACCAGCTGGTGACAAAAACTTTGAGCTGCACTGTCGGGTACAGTTCGTGAGAAGTTGATACAAGCCCAGTAGTTAATTACACTTCCGTTTATCACTTTCTGAGAAACAAAAGATGGTACAATATCATAAGTAAATTGCATTTGATTTCTAAAATAGTTTGATTTCTAAAGTAGTAACTAATGTAAGTATTAACGCATTTTACCTTATCTTTCATGTTCCATTGTCCCATTTGAGGTAATACTTCTTTCTGTTTTCCACTATCATGGTACTTCAACTGTTGATAACAAGATCAATATATTAACACATATAGATTTGAAATAGTAATAACCTCATCAAATGATAAACAAATAATACCCTCCCAGACCCTGCTCTTGAGTGGGATTTACTGGGTATGTTATGTTATGTTAAACGTACCCATGGGGCAGGAAGAACTCGAGCGTCAATGGATGTAGGTGTTTCGTCAATAGTAATACCAAACTCCTTCGCATAGGGATCTTCTTTGTAGCAATTTTGATGCATTGTCTGGAAAAAACAAAGAAGTTTAGTCAACTAGTTAACCAACCCTCAAGAAACTTGGTCAACACAGTGGTCAAACCTGTAGTATTTCCTTCTCTTGTTCCTTGGGCCTCTGGCATGAAAATTTTAGCAAAGAAGTTATCTGCTTATTGTTCAGTCCCTTTGTACGCCTTTGTCCCTCGACAATCTTGCAAGCCTAAATGATTTGTGAAAAGATACAAAAGCATTAAAAAAATAAAACTCAAATTTTGTAAAATAATAGAATCCTGGTGAAATATTCAAGATTTACCTCCATGGGCATGTAATTCACTTTTTTCTGATTCCCAACCTGCAAGCAAGGTAAGTGTGGGTGCTGTATAGTAAATCCATAGACCTCACGAAAATAGTCAACAACAGATTTCATGTTTCTTTCCTCATCAACCGGAAACCTGAGAGAAAAAGAAAGCATGGTGGATATCAAAATGAGGAGTGGGAATGATACCAAGCAGGAATGATGAGGAGGTATGGAGTAACTTAAGCCACTCACATTAGCTCCCTTGTTGGTTGTGATGTTACCCCTGAGACGCGGTATTTCCTTCGTACATTTCCTCTGTGTGTAACTTCAACTTTGACTCCCCTAAGAGCTTTCTTAATCTGCTAAAAAATGACGATTACTTTCTATACATAACTGATTTATAAACACTCCACTCTTATTAGTAAAGCATGAAAACAAAACAGAACCTTTATTCGATCTGCATCAGAAATTTGTTTGGTATACACATGTTTGCCCAAAATTTGTTCTACAAACTCAACGACGGGAAGTGGTTCTATGAATGTTGTTGCCAATGTATCTGTTTGAATTTAAAACATAAAATACAATCATAATAAGGAAATGAAAACATAAAAGTTACTTTGTTAGATTTTAACGCCTTATATAATCACTTCATACCAATATTTAGTGATAATCCCATCTGGGTTGGTTTTATACTCTGGTAAAAGCCTCTCCATGATTGTAATCCACATCCTATTGACTTTGGATTGGTAATGTTAGGTGAATAGAAGAATCTCCCAACTGATAGGTACCTGTTTAATGCATTAAGCGGTCAGTAAATATTGAGTTTGAAAACAATAAATTAAATTAGGAATTCAGATCAAATAAAGATCATACCTTTGTGCTGTAAGCTCCTTTAAAACCAGATCAACTAATTTAAGTGCCTCTGAAGGAGTGTCAACTTGTTTTCCAGAGAGAAGCTCACGTAATTGACTCATACTAGCATGCGCAACAAACTCGATAATCACTGTGAATTCCCTTTGCCTGAAATCATGGAATAAAAGATTGAATTTATCTAAACTACATTTTACTGTATTATAATTTTAACTGTCATATAAACAAGTTAGACGCTTATTTTCAACAAATATGTAGAAAAAGAGAATTTTGTTGAAAATAAAAACCATTAAATTTATGGATTTCAGTACATTTTTTAAAATTATTTTAAAAAAAGACAAAAAAGTATCCAAAAAACAAACATGAGCAAGGAACCCAATCATTCTTAGCTGCAATTTTATATTAAACAAATGTCGCAAAAGGTAAACCATTACCTTCCCTATGCCAAAAATCTTTTGACTGAATAATCTTGGTGTAAAAAGCACCCAATTTAAATAATAAATATTTAAAAAAAAATAGAAGTATGGGCTTCTCTAAACTTTATAGAAAATGCTGAAAAATGAACTAAAAAATAAATATATAAATACATACTTTGTGATGCCAATCCATTCTATATCATCTTCAATGGTAACTGTGAATTCTTTAGATATAAAAGGAAGTCTTCCCGCTGTGTAAAGAGCTCTTCTTCCATCATAAACAGGAAGCTTCATCCCAAAATCAGTGTTCCTATGAACTTTGACCAACTGGGCCATAATACTCTTGTTCAGTTTAGTAGAATTCACTTCTGGAATCATCATAACCTGCACAAATTGAACCAAAAACTCTCAAATCACTCAAAAAAATCACCAAACTTTTAACCAAATTTCAAACAACATTAAATAGAATGCTTACACTATATTGGGTCAATTCTTTATCAGCCAAATCAGCAAGAAAGTGGTTCGCTTTGACCACACATTTGGTCCCCAATTGACCATAACCAGGCCTCCGGTGGAACATGAGGCGTTTATCGGCTGAAATCTCCACCGGCGAAAGGTTCGGCGTCAATGGCTTCCCTTTCCCTCTTCTCCTTGCTGATCTCCGGTGGCCGGAGATCTTCTGATCGGTTGTTTCTTCAACACTGAACTGTTTGTGATCATTCATGGGTTTCCCTCTTGTAATCCTTTTGGAAATCACATGTTTCTGCTCGGGATCTCGAATCTGCTTCAACTGAGGCATGATTCTTCACCTGAAATCCGTTCAAGCAGCAGATTTCAAGAACCAATGAGGCATAAAAACGAGAGCTTTATGTGAAAAGAAAGAGGGTATTGCATAAAAACAAAGGGGAATTCAGGGATGAGCGATTAGAAGTTGACGGAACAGCGGATTTCACGTGTACTTTGGAGAATTCGGGTGGGTTTGAAACGCAAGAAGAAAAGAAAGAGAGTCCAAAATGGAAAGAGAAAATAAGAATGATTTGCATATGAAAATCTTTGATGATAAGATGTTATATATAACATATGTATGTGTGTTGTTGGTCACAGTCGCTGTTATTCTCTGAAATTGTTTGGGCAAACACAGAAAAAGACATGCAAACATGCAGAGATGGCAAACAGGAAAAGCTGAAGGAAAACATTTACTTTGAATTAAAAACAAGTAGGTGATCAAGATTTTACCCCTATAAGACAAAACCAAGCTGGCAAAACAAATTGAGGAAGATGATGAAGAACAATGTGATATTGGGATATTATTACACTTTTCACCCCTTTTACTATGGTGAATTTGTGTTTTCAGTGGGGAAAGTTTTCACTCTATTGAAGAAAAGATATTGATCCCAATCAAGAAATTGTGTGTAAATCACAATATTAAGTACTTAAGCGATTTTTCTAATTAATTAAGGAACACAATAGAGTGTGTAGAGAATACCAAGTTACAATCATATGCCTTCCATTCATCTAAAAGATAAATAACCAATCAAATCTAATAGTATTTTTAGAAATTAGAAGATAAGAGATAACAACAAGTTAATTATCTTTGAAGATGAATACCAATTAGATATCTAAATGAGAAAATGGACAAAGACAAATAAATCTTGTTAAAGTATTTGAGTGCCCTAATAAGATGGAAGAAAGTTACATTTGGATTGGAGATCAAGAAAATAACTTAAAAGATAAAAATTGCTATCAAGTAATATATAACATTAGAGATCAAAGACCAATCACTTAAATGATCAAAATGACTATTTAAAAATTAAGCTTTAACAATGGAAATGAGACTGCACTCAACTTTTGATGTCGTTAAATTCCTTATTGAAAAGTTGATTCATGTGCCATGTTGATAGTCTTCTTGATTTGGTGTTTGTGATGCACTCGTCTTTAGCATGAATAGGGAGTATAGAATAAGGTCGAATCGCATAGATTATTGTTGGATGGCAGTCAGGTCTATCGCACTTTTGTCTAAGGGAGGATTGTTGAGTGTAAACCCAACCGCACTTCAAAAAAAGAGGAAAACAACCACACGTCTATGGTTTCTCTATTGCCGACATGGTTTAATCAGTGTAATACACATGTTACCTAAATTTTATTTGCCTCAAAGAAAATATGGAGGATTGAATATTCTCGTAGGCTTTAAACGAACGTGTTTAAAGACCAATATATAGGGAAAAATCTATGCATTTAAGCATTCAAGAGATCTGTGTCATATAGCATACTTGGTGTGCATCTACTAAATCGCTACTGCCTACCGTTCATATAGTACCTGATATCTATCTATTATGTGATGTATAAATATCACACCATTGAGCGACAGTTATTCATCATATATTTTCTAAGAGTGAGTCTAATAAACAGATTCCTAAATCTATCACTATTAGTTGTAATCTAAATTAGCTAAAACAAAGGATGTGGCCATGCATACTAGCCCCACATCAACTACTAATTACATTTAAGTATACACATACAGTTGAAAATAAAATAAAAAGAAATAAGGATAATTACAATCCCTACAACGTGACTCACATCGATCGCTAGTATACGTGGCTTCCCACTATATGAAAAATCCAATTTAAGATTTCATGAGCTTTTAACAACATTCCTATATAGATTTACACAATTTCAGATATAGAATATTATTTGAGAGATATAAATAATAAGGACCTTTAACTTTAAGAAAACATAACCAAAAGGGAACCTTTTGTAAGAAATACTTTTATAAGCAGATTATTAAGGATCATGTTCCATCATGTGCCACAAATTTGATTACATGGGATCCGTTCCATCTTGTTCTTTTAAGAAATACTTTTATAAGCAGATTATTAAGGATACTAATTTACAATAAAATACTAAATTATTCAAAGGCTTGAAAAAAAAGGGGTTATTGTGGCAATCCACTTGCAACATTGGGCTAAACTTGAACTTTAACTAAAAAAAAGTCAAAATGTTATCTTTGTCAGGAATTATGAAAATAACATAACAAGACAATTTTAATTAATGTATTAAGTTGGCTGAAAATTAATTAATGTATTAAATTAATTGTAAATTGCAATAAAAGAAAAGTAAGACTTATTAAAGTGTAGAGATAGCAGAACTGGGAATGGGGACCCTCCCTCTATCTGTCCACTCAACCCAAAGTAGTTATACCCCTTGTTGAAATGCTACAACTCCTGACCTATCACTCTCTTTTGCAGATTTCATTTTGCAAATTTTTTATTTTTTACTTTAATATTAATAATAATAAAAATTCTCTATTTTATATATGGGAAAACAAACAGTAATTATATAAAACTAGTATTACACCCCTCGCGTTGCAGCGGGGGCGTAAGACCATGATAAGTAGCACCAATTTAACGCCATCAACAGAGATCACCAACACTAAAAAAACTTGTATTAAAAAAACGGGAAAATAAATCTCAATGGAAAGTAAACTTAAAAACGTTGAACCCCGCATGTCAAACGTAAAACATTAAAAACAATAACTAAGTCGATCTAAGACTCGCGCATTGTAAAGGGGCCAATAAATGAGAAAAAGGTAGTCGTAAACATGTTGAAACATAAACGCACGTTGTGGCGTGTTAACTCGTAAAATTTAAACCGCAACGTAAAACAAAAATTTTCTAAAAGATGAAAGGTAAACAAACAAATAAACAAACA
>BJCN01317671.1:0-12019 GCA_018326445.1 Flaveria brownii
ATACATATAAAATTTCCAAATCGATTAATCCCGATTAATCCCGATTAATCCTGATTAATCCCTAGTCCCTACCTCACCGCCCGACTAGCGCCTAGCGATTTTTACAACATTGGCTCTTTGTATTCCCCAAATAGAAATTATGTAACTCACCCGTAATAGCAATACAAGAAAAAGTCCCTTGGTTGATCAACTTCACATATGTCATCCTCCAAAATGCTATAACCAATTTTGTAACACTTAGCTGACAAACAGACTTGAAGAAAATCTGGATGTAAAGGAGTTAAATGCTCAGGGGAGGGTTGAATCTTGTGGATAGCAGTCAGCAGGGGACCCACAGCTCTCATAGGGGCATTAAGAGTCATAACTAGCTCGTGAAGTCTTTTACAAACAGAGATAACTGTAGCAACATGGTTAGCATTAATACTAACGTATAATATAAATGTAAACAACACCTTATATAGAAATTGTAGAACTATACATTTGTCAGACACTAAACGAATCTGCTCTACTCTGCACACGTCAATAAATCTGACAAGAAGTAGAATTAGCTCATTTGCTTGTGCTTCTGGGACTGGAGCTGCTGTACATGCTTCCCTGTTATGATATAGACAATAAAATCTTTAATACAATTTTTCTTCATTTAATTCAATGTTTATAGGACTTTCTACAGGTAGCGAGGTGGGAGAACTTCAACTTTTTCTTGGAGACAAGAAACAACTTTCAATCAAATGTATCACAAAGCACCAAATTACAAGTAAAACTTTAACTATCAAGAGTTGATAAAGTATGCATTGGCAAGTGGCTACAACACTTGCTCATTACACTTACACTCCACGGGTATCATTGTCAGCTTCCCAACTTAACGTACAGAAAATCAGGAAGCTTAAACTGAAACATGAATCACGAGAACAAACCACCAACTTCAACGACAGTAGAAGCATACTATAACATGCATATCAATTGGCGATTGACAATGAGAAAACAAAAAGTAGACTAGAAAAGCAGAAAGGTTTGCATGATAACACAAACCAAAAGAATAACATTCATACAAATATCAAGGGAACAAACAAACCAAAGCAACACCCACTAGATGCACACTAACAAGCAAAATCAATATCTGAAGTCAAACAATACCTAACAAAACTCTAAACCTCATGAAAGTCATTCACTCCTCACCATATCCGAGGTTAATACAAAAAACAAAACTTACAGAACATATAGATAACCAAACAACACACATAAGAAACAGTAGAAGCCTAAAAAGTAAAAACAGGCAAACTTAAATAGTACAAACCAGTTATTAGAAATATAGCAAGCACAGGAAAATGCAGGATTAGAAATATTCGCACAAATCAAAAGAAGTAAACAACTCACTTCAGAAGTTCAGATAACAGTTGAAACGACAATTGTCAGCATCATAAACCAATCTAGAGGCACAAACAACCAACATCAACACATTACACATATACTAACAAGCAAAATCAATAATCAATGTCAACCAACACTCGATTAACACACTAAATCTCGTGAGATTCATTTCATTCTTCACCAGAACATATGCAAATACAAAAAGGAACTTACAGAACGTAGAGATAACCAAGCGAATGAACAGAAGGATCAAGTCGAGTGAGACACGAAGCAAACGCCGAAGCCTGAGAGCGAATTACGTCCTCCGATTGCTTCAAAAGAGTGTGCAAGTGAGCTACATCTTCAGAACTCCCTGATAAACCTTGAATTTCGGTCACCAGTGAGTCCACTGAGTTCACATTCGAGTTCATCGTCTTCTTCTCTTCCACTGGTACCGATTACTGCAAACGATTCTCGATTTGCTGCTTCGTTTCGCTTCGATGATCAGAATTCAGAACCAAGATCAATGGGGTCCTGTACGGCACAAAAGGGTTTTGAGAATTTCGGGTTAACCCGTTTGATCCGACTCTGTTTATACTTTATAGTTTATACCCGGATTTAATAACCCAATGGGTTAGTGCTATCATAATATTGTAATTTTCTACCTAGAACCGGTTCTTACACTTAGGGGTGTTCAAAAACTCTGATATTCGAAAATATCTAAAATCTGATCCGTATTCGAATCCGAATAAATTGATTTGAATTTTTATTCGGATATTCGGATCGGATCTCATCCGAATCCGAATTCCTTATTCGGATTTCGGATCGGATTTCGGATATCACGCTTTTTTTATTCGGATTATTCGGATATCCGATTAATCAGAATAAGACTTCAACTATGTTTCTAGCTCAATACTTATCACTCAACTATATATTATGTTTTATTGTTTTCAACTTAATACACAATAATCTTTACACATTCTAGTCATAATCCTAAATAATTATGCAATAATCGACCGTCGTTCTAAATTAAAGATTCTAATATTCGGGTTTTATACAATTGCCTATTATGTTTTAAATTCTGAATTTGTGTACAAGTCAAATTTTATTTGTTAGTTTTTTTATCTTTTATTGTGATTTTCAAGTTATCAAATGAAAAGAATAAAAAATTAGCAAATAAAATACATATATAGAAAAAAAGAAAAAAATTGTTATTTGGTTTATTCAGACTATTCAGATAAATTTGAAATAATTCGGATATATTCGAATCCGATCCGAATTGAATTCGGATAGATTTGGATCGGATTAGAAAAACCCTTATTCGGATCGGATCGGATTTCGGATAGGGTTCTGAAATTTTCAATTCCGAATTATCCGATCCGAATAATCTGAATAATCCGTTATCCGATCCGATAAACATCCCTACCTACACGGGTATAGGCTCATCGGGTATTATCAGAACCGGGTGTTTCAAGGACCCATGTGTAAACCCGACCCCGGTGCGTGAGTGTGATGTACCCTACCTGGCCCTACCTGTTAAAACCGGCCAGGTCGGGTACGAGACAGGGTGTAATGGGTTTTCTTTTATAGAGTTAATAGTGATTATTAATTCATCTGTTGGCAAACGGTTTTAAATTTAGCCGTTGCAAGGCTATAAATTCAACCATTGTAATGGCTATCCATGCGGGATACAATATACATATAACTAAATATCAATCATTCTATATTCTTTTACTTTATATTCATTTTTAACAACTATTGATTTTTATATTATTTATTATTGACTTTTACTTAATTTTGTGAACCAATTTTTTTTTAAACATAAACTTAACATCTTTTCAATCTTCATATATATAGCAAACATTCGGAAAATCCATAAAGTTAGTTTCCTAGATTTTTATGTGATTAGGGTTTTATTAGGTTTCAACTTTTGCATCTCCAAAAGGTTATCTATCTCTCTCTTTGCCTGTTTGTTTTATTTGCATAATAATCATTTAGTGGAAGAAAATATTATAAGATTAAAAAGTTTGTGTTTATATACCATGTTCATATCTTGTGTTGGATTTGATGAATGAATAATGTATAAACTTAGTGAGATTGTGTATATGTTGTATTTAATTAATGATTTTTTTCTACAATATTAATTGAATCTTTCAAATTTTATAACTCCCGTTGCATAACACGGGTCCCACCCACTATAATACTTTAAACAAATCTTGCGAGTTATATTCATTCTTTGTGGTGGACTAATCATTGAATAAAACTTATATAGAGATGTTGATATGAAATTAACATCTTGATATTGGCTTAAAATTATATGAAGAGATTATGGTAAGAGATTTATAAATGCAAGCGCAATGCTAATCAATACAACCTAATTTAAGAAATAAAAGAAACTAGGATAGAAGAAGCATGTTTGTATTAGGTGATGACTCATCAAAACGATCACATCCCTTTAAGTAATGTTTTCGAAAGCGGATCGGACATCGAATCATACAGCTTACTGGTTCACTGGTCGGACCGGTCTGGTCGGACCACCAGTCAGGCCGGGTTTAAAAACTGGACTTTATAATTAATTTAAAAGTATATGTATAACAATATGATGATAATACTTAAGGTAAAAATATTTATAAATCATAAAATAAAAAAATAATTATTAAATATTAAATATAATAAATCTTTAAAATAAGCATGCAAGCAAATGTCGGTGTCATGGCAATGAGAGTGAACATTTTTCTTCAAAATTACTTTTCACATTTGTCATCTTTTATGCTTTTTTTATATTTTTCTGAATATTAAAAGCATCTCCTACCCACTCTTCAATCTCTCTGGTGAATAACCACAAAGATTTTCATCATGAATTAGTCTCTCCGACCAACCACTAACATTCTCGTTGCTCAATCTTTCTTCTAGATTCGTTAAATACATGGGAGTTGGGACCCTTTCCAGTCCAACAAAGAAATGTTTAAATTTGGTCCAGATCTAACGAAAAACAAAACTGATTTTGCCAATTGTAATGTAGACCCGACACAAAAAGAAAACGAGTTCCTCGATTCCGATGAAGATCCAGCAAAGAAGAGACTTAATTAAAATAAATCAACACCGCTCCAACCGGTCGGCCGACAGGTTTTCCGTTCCGACCGGCCGATTTTATATGTACTAAACGATTCAGTGTAGATCGGACCACTCACCTCACCGAACCAATTGGACCGGCCAGTCCGATCCGTGCATAAAAACATTGCCTTTAACTACTATCATCAACAACTCATCTTCATATTAACAACCTAGTTTACTATTATTATTAGTTTGCCTTACTACAATTTGGACCCTTCTATCTTCACAATTGACTTATTGGATCTATTTGCAGTTTTCTTTCTAGTATGGTTGGTTACTGATAATTTCTATCCTTTATGATCTTGGTAGGAAGCATTACACTTCTATATACTCAAGATATATACACCTTGAAAATTCTTCTAATACTACACTAGCATTTATTTCATTTCTAGTTAAAGCATCCTTTAATAGGTTAATGATTCATATAATATATGATATAATTATGAAAGCGCCTATTTATCTTCCTAACATAAGTTTTTCATAGGATGATCCTATGCAGAAGCCCTTAGTTTTTTTATAACAAACTTTCCAAAATATGATTCTAACAAATTATAAACATCTTCAAATACCATAATATTTCCAAGAAGAATTAAAGATATCATCATAAACTTCATCAAACAAAAAACCAATTTATAAATAGCTATCAATACACATCAAATCAAAACACTATTGTCCTTACAAACTCCATCCATAAATACAAAATACCAATACTTCAAGATGAAGTATTTTTAATAATTCAAACCACCCAAATATCTATAGACACACACACATATGTGAGGTGATTTATACACGACTAGCACATAACAAAAACTTACAATTTTGTTCTCGTTTATGTACTGAGAAAAAAATAGTAAAATCAATTATTTTTGTTATGTACTTTATGGTCTTCTACAAATAACCTCCGTCTCCATGTATGTATAAATCTATACATACAAACATAATCTTCAAACACTTCATACTCTACTCTTCAATCTACGACTTAGAGCTTCCATTGTCACTAGCCTTATCCCCCTCACCCACAACTCCGCCATTTCACACCCGCCCTCACACGCAAAATGTACTACTTTTTTCTTTCCAGTCACTACCCGAAACACTCCCGAGTTGTCGGTATCACCTTTCGCCCTCCTACGCTTCATAAACTTCAGGCTCGGACCCACCTCGGCTTCCAAACAAACCACATTTCTCCTCTTAGAGTTACCCCACCTTAAAACACCTTCACTCCCTAACATTTTTAACACTTTCCTATGTGGCCTTCCTTTCCCTCCCCTTGTGTGTTTCAACACATTCCCACCGGTTAAAACCAGCACCCGAGCAAGCTCATCGAGTATGACACGCTCTGCGTGTTTCATTGTGTGTTTTCTTGCAAGTGTCAACGCGGTCTCACCTTTTGAATTGCTGACAGCACAAAGTGATCCACGTGAGATCAAAAGCTCACACATTTGTGCATTGCCTTCTCTTGCAGCCAACATGAGAGGTGTGTATCCGTCCCCGTTAAGGGCGTTTATGTCATACCCTCTGGTGGTCAATAGTTTGACTGCTTGTATGTCTCCATGACGAGATGCGTAGTGCAACGGGTAAAAGCCTTGAGAACTTTTATTACCCTTTTCTAGAGTAAATTGAAGCATTACCTTTTCAAACATATCAGCATTATCCTTAGTTCTAGATAAAGATATCGCGCTCTCGCCCTTATCGTTAGTGAGTTTTACATCAGCACCAGAGTAAACAAGAAGTTTAAAGGCATGAACATTACCTTGCATGGCAGTCACCATAACAGCTGATAAGCCGTTACTATCTTGCTCATTTAGATTGACGTTTTCCCCGCTTACAATAGCTTTCAACGCTTGCATATCTCCTGAATGTGCTGCAAATATTAAAGGTGAAAAGATGGCTTTGTTGCTGGATGCAGGTATCATTCCATCTTTAATGACATTTAGCACGGTTTGTTGAAAGCCACTAGACCATTTATTTGATTCGGCTATTGACCAAGCAGACTGACCGAACATATTGACCAAACCAAGGTCAGCACGGGCTTTGATCAAGACTTGGAGACATTCTTCTTGTTTAAATTTTGCACAAATCATTAGAGGTGTTTCGTCATTGTTTGTAACTCTTGAATTGATGTCACACCCAGAGTCTATTAGGTGTTGAAGAATGGACGAAAACCCAAGCCGGGCAGCCATGTGTACGGCCTGATATTCGGCATTTTGTGTGGTTTTGATTCGAGAGTTAACGTGGGACCCATATTTGACTAGTGTTTTGACGGCCCCTATGTTGCCACATAGGACGGCATGATGTAGGAGTGTTCTACCATTGTGATAAGTGTTGGGGGAGAGATGGTGGAGTAACAATTGCAGTATGGTTCCACTTGATTCAAAATACTCCACCGCGCACCACGTGATGGCATATGGCTCGGCTAGCCCTGCACCCACTCGAAACTCATCACCTGAGCCCATGTCCCATGACCATGCTCCTAGTGGCACCTTAATGTCAAATTTGGCACCATCCTTTGACTTTAAGGAAAAAATATAAGTTTTGTTAGTTTCATGCATGTGTTATAAAGACAAAAGAAAACAATAATATAGAGCAAGTTGAAATTAAAAAAGTTAGAAATAAAATCTCAGGGTCAACATTAGATAGAAATATTTTAGCACGTCATGTGCTAGAGTTTGGATTCACATGGTATGTGTATCACCTAACCTCCTAGCGTTGTTAGCCTATCACCCCTAAAATAGATATTAAATAAACTCAGACGCGATAAATGCTTAATGATCATAGATTACTGTAAATGTAATTTCAAGGAGTAAACATAGATTAAAAAGGTACCTGAAGCAGCAGACGGACAACTGCGATTTGTCTGCTAACAACAGCAGCCACAAGGGGCGCGCAGTCGATGTTTGTGTGTAGAGAAGGCTTGGATGACTGGAGAAGCACCCTAGCAGTTGCATTTACGTCTACTCCACACTATCATGTGCATAAAAAATCATGTTAATAAAAAAATAATAAAGGCGGTAATTGACTTAAATGGAGAATAATTCAACATAAACGAAAATGTTATATCATGTCATCATGAGAAGACTCATGGTTATTATTATTTTATTTCTAGTGTTCATTAATGATTTCACAGCATAGATTAACATTGGATGTTGTCTTAGATTCTTAGCCTTAAAATGAATTTCTTAAAATGATATGCCTGTATGTTTTATGATGTGGTATAGCTATAAAATATCATTCATGGACAATGTATATTAGCAGGTCAAGCCCGCTTTGCATCATACTAACAAATGGCTTGTTTCAACTGAAGCTTGTTTTATCCTAATCAGTCTATGTTATGCATCTATTGGTTACCTTCAAAAGTGCGTCCACCACGTCAACAAATCCTCTGCAGCATGCGGTGACAAGAGCACGCACAGCAATGTTGGCCCGGATTAGATCAGAAGCCATAAGCAACTCAATAAATTTACCACCTCGTCCATGACAACTGGCCTCTAGTAGAGCTTCTTCACAGGCAAGCTGAGATGCTCCATTTTTCAGTAATATTTCAAAGATCTCAAAATGACCCTCCCTTACTGCAGCTGTTATTGAAAATCCTCTAAAAAGTTTCTGATTCACATCAGCTCCATGACTCTGTTATTTTAGGTGAAACACATTAACCCAAGTCATTTAGTATATATGACTAATAAGGCAATAAAACCCTACATAGGGACATAGTGTTCTTTAAATCTTTTCTTTGCTTATTATATTCACCCACACACACATATATAAGTATATACTATGTAACATGATTTACATGATCATGTGATTCATGTGAATGGTACCAGGAAATTCTTTCTTAAAGTGAAAGTGAACATGGCCACACACACGAACAAAAGAGCGGCACAACTACTTACTTGCAGACAGTATATCATGGAACTAGAGGTGAGTTTCAGCCTGATTAGTTAAAATGGGTTAATTTTGGTTAGATATTACCATTTATTGAGCCAGACGGTTGAGTTTAAAGGCTTATAAAAACAAAACATGTAAAACAGGTCGAAAAGATTAAAATTCACCTACAGGTGTAAATTTACATGTCATCAACCTCCTAAATTGATTATTTAAACAAATTAGGTATTGGAGTTGTTTTTCCTTAAAAACATATACACTTACACTATAGTGTTTATGTGGTTGATTGGGCCCTCAAGTTCGGAAATGCAGTTTAATCCCTCAACTTTTAAATGAAACAAATCAATTTTATGGAGGTAACCAGTAAGACAAACATAAAGGTATCCCTTTACTACTCACAAAGTAAAGTTTTATATTTTTTGAACAAAAAAGTAATACTGAATCAACCATGGAAATACTTTAGGGACTTGGCCACATCTTTGGTAAAAGCATGTAAGGTTCGTTTACGATAACCCTAGTTATTACTTGATATGATAGTTTTTATAATCACATTAATACATTAATTATTTATACAATTTAAATGATGTGAATATAATAGTCGGTGGGTTGACCCTGCCCGGCCCCTGGTGACCAGCACTAAAGATTACCAGTTTGCCCTGTTACCAAGTCCCAACTTATTGGCCAGCTCAACATGGAACTTTAGCATTAGCCTAGAGAAAGGAAATGTAAAGCTGCTTACATGTGTCTTTATAGCATATACGCAGCATAGAATGGGCATCTTGCACATAGACGTCCACACCATATCATACTACTGGTTGCAAACACTTCAAGGAGATGGATCTACCCTACACCAGGTCAAAACTCTATGTTTGTATGGTCACAATGTCTCTTTCTTGTAGCCCTCTTTTTTAGATGATTTGATGGGCAGTGGTTAGTATTAATTAAAGAAATCATTTAAGATGATATTTTTCTGAAAGGATGCAGGACTTGGTAAATTAATTAAAATTAAGAGCATAGTCTAACTTAAATCAAGAAAAGGTTGCTATATGCCTGTACTAAGGTGTGTGTATGACTTGAAACCAAAATAAACAGATAATGATAACGCATGGCTATTTTTGCTCGAGTAGAGGCTAATATATGTCAATCCTGAGTCACTTTAGTTTGAACATTTGTTCAAAAATAAATGTCACAACTTATACGAGACCTGCGAAGATGAAAACAGTTAATGCTCCAACAGGAGTATAATACTGGGTTAATTAGCAAAAACTTATAAGATTAGTTTCACCAGTGAAAGTAGGATATCAAATAGTAAGTCAAAGCCTATCAACAGCATTATTTAATGAACAAAACCAGATCTAGATTCTATAATTTCCTCCAGACTGAATCGTCAAAGAGTTTTTGTGAATAAAATATAGACCAACATGAGTGTTGATAACATGCCTAATTAGCTATAAAATACATATGTAGTAATTTTCTTGTTAAATTACCCGGCTTTCACAGGTAATGGATCTACTCCTACAAGTTCAGCATATGTCAGTACCAAGTAACACAGATTTATATGGTGTCTATGGTTGCATAGTTATTTTAGTTTCTTTGGAATTTATGATTCCTAGTGGAATGAATTTTTTTTTATAAGGTTCTACTTTCGACTCTGCAAATTATATCTAATGCTTCTCAACTCTAGACTGCCGATGCTGATGTGGTTTCATCAGAAAGAAGCTAAAATGCTAAAAAAATCTTTTACATATAACCACATTCATTCTTAAACACCAAGCACCAGGAACTTAGGTAATGTCTATAAAATGTACACTGCCTTATCAATTTTGCAGCACTATGTGAGTCAACAAAGCAAAGTGTATCGGCTTAACAGAGCCCATAGATAACATCAAGTAATATAAAAACCTTAACATACATGGATAACGAGAAAGTCTAAATCAAGGATAAACTACACATATATAAACTTACTTCTACTAAAACAAAAAAAAAATCGCTATAATAACCAACACCTGATGAATTTAGAAACACATCGCCTAAGTTGCTAGCTCATTTCCTATACAGACCCCCCTCTGCATCCATTAGCTCATTAACCTGTTCTATCTGACTACATTTATGTCATGATCTGTTTGTTTTATATCTCTGATAATGCAGGATTTTTTTAACTGTATACTATACTGAATTGTCTCCTTAGAATACATATAGTCATATACCAATCAACCTCTGAGAAATCAGTGTGTGCAGTTGAATAGGAACTTGATAACAAACTAACAACGCACAGTTAACAAAACAGAGCTCTAAACTGTTATACCAGTAGTTTCCGAACGAGAGTCAGATTCCCGCTGTGAACGGCAACGAACAACGCAGTGACGTCGGTTTTCATCTCCTGATGTTCAAATCGAACAGCATTTGGTGATTCCTCGTGGCAGATCACCTCCGCCATGCGCACCTTCAACGTAACAGCACCGACGAAGTTGACGTCGATGAACGGATTGTTAACGCAATCTAACGCCGATTTGAGGTCATTTGAGGACGAAGCTTCGAGAAGGCGTTGAGATACGTCTGCTTCGTAGTCCACCGGAAAAACCTGTTGTTTGCCGGAGAGGAAGCCTCCGCCGCTGCCGGAGTGACCGAACACCGTCATTTTCCGGTAGGTATCTTCTCTCTGTTTCACACACACACACACACAGAGTTTATTGGAGTTTTTTCTTTTCTTTTTTCTGTGTGTCTACAGTTGTAGAGTGTAGAAGGTGAGGGGAAAATTGAAAGATGTGAGCGCCAGAGAAGTAAAGACTGGAGTGTGTGCTTTATAGTTTATATTGTTTGTAAAGGAAAGTTTGTTTATGTGTATTATTTAAACTTCAGTTACAAAAGTCTTTGGTTTATGTGTAAATGAAGCTACAAAACTCATAATAAGGTGTTTTGAACATTTTCATTTTTTTTCGAAAGTACATTTATTTTTAAATAACACAAATTATATTTTCATGTAGATATCAAAAGTTGGCTTTTGATAGTTATAGGTTAGAGGCGGGTTAAGTAGCGATAAGATTTTACTAAACGACCTAAAAGCACATTTGAAATGTCTTTTAAAATATTCAAGTTTATCTTTACTAGGTAAATGTTTTCGATGACTGCTACCATTAAAAAAATAGAAAATTAATAAGAAATAAAACTGACCCTCGTACCAATCTTTTGTTAATTGTGTTCAAATAAATCACAATACTTGAATTTGGGTTTATACCGCTGTGCGTGTGTGTGTTTGGGGGATGTTATGGTGTGAGTTTTGCTAGACATTTGGGTTCGGATGTGGTGTAATATGATGTTTTTATGATGCGGTATAATGTTCATCTTTCGTATGACTTTCTTCGTATATGTCTAAAATATTGAGAATGCATTATTCGACGCATATTTCACTCTCCTTGTTTCCCTCTCAATCAATGATGCATGCATATCTCTAGTCAATTATTTTGATTCTTTTTTTATTAGTTTCCATGCATTATTGGTTTCCTTTATTGTTCCTTGTATTGCCTATTTAGGCTGCTTCTTCTTCGTAAGCATTATCATCAAAAATAATAGACAAAAGGTTTTAACCAACTTCTTCATGGTATCAGAGCAGTGATTATCACGCTCGATCCAAAACCCAAAACCCCAACATTGTTCTCACCATCCTACCGATATGGCAGAA